>JADDOH010025113.1:0-184182 GCA_016648135.1 Agrypnia vestita | reverse complement strand
GCAAAAGTGGTGTGCCAGGATAGAAGAGTGTGGCGTTCTATCCTCTCTGCCTACCCCTGCAGGGAAACGGCGTGATGGTTAGTTAGTTAGTTAGGGTAAGCGTTTATACTTTCATTATATTATTCCTAACACCGTTATGTACAATGTAATTAAATAAATTCAAATTGGAATCATATCACCGATTATAATCTTCAAGTACTTAACCATTAGCCTTAACTTGTATAAAGTTAAATTTTATTAATAATCATTATTTTTTGTTTGTACTCTTATTATTCCACATTATCGAAGCAGAGGGAGAGTCATGGTGAAAATAAGATTAATTAAAATAGTCAATAATAATTTTAATTTTATTTCCTTTGAAGAGAGCCATGATCAAAACACCCTATAATATTCAGCCCTAAAATACAAACCTATATTATGAAATGTTTATCAAATATTTTGTTTTTGTCTGTTAAACAAAAAGTACACAAGAGGGATTGTGCGCATTGTTGTACTCACATGCAGATGTTCCCCGGGGTTATCTAGCGCTATCAGTGTAGCAGGAATGAATACGAGGTCTTACATTTTTTATCTGGAATTGGTAAGGAAAAAACCACAGCCTACAGTCCATATGCCCCGCGCAGCTGTTTCTCCCTACACACACGAAAGTATGCCCTCCTGATACTTTGTTTAGGTATTCCTCGAAGAAAGAAAGCCTCGAAGCGATAGAAGATTCCAGGAATCAATTTAATTATGCATGTTTTTTATCCGAAAACGTTTTTAGGTTGCGAAAAAATCTATTTAAAATTTACTAACTTACTATATTTTATCAATCTGTGTATTAATCGTAAGGCGGCACATTCACTGCAAATGCATATTTCGGCTTTTTTTTTACAAAAATGTGGGTTTTTATTATTCATTTATATCAGAATGTAAACTCTAAACTGCAATTTTTTTAAGACACTAACTTGGATAGAACCTTTGTTATTATATAAAAGTAAGAAGTTGGACATTATTTACGCCGCTGGCAACGGAATTCTGTTTTATAATTACGTCATTTATGTCATGACATATTTCATACTTTGGAAATGTTATTTTTAAATATTAACTAACGTGTTTTTAAGTAATTTTATTACGTGAGTAAAGCCTCAAAATACGGGAATAAATAGAATATACTGTTTAAAATTATCTCTTTATATAAATAAAAAGAGTTTTACAATCAACAAAAAACGTAAAAATTTCTTGCAAATTTAAAACATTATGACTTTATTAATACTGAATATTTCTTGATTCCCTTAGAAAGAATTCTAGATATGAAGTATACTTTATAAGTATAAAAAACATATTATGCGTACATATAAATATTCATTAAAAATTAGCGCCGCCTAGGACACTAAAAACTTTCTTTTGGCCGCGGCCTGTCGATTAATGCGTATATTTTATTAATTATTACAAATAATGTCCAGTTTATTATTTTTATATAATAACGAAGGTTCTATCTAAGTTAGTGCCTTAAAAAAAATTGTAGTTTAGAGTATACATTCTGATATAAATGAATAGTAAAAACCCACATTTTTGTAAGATAACGCCGAAATATGCATTTGCAGTGAATGTCCAACCTTAACATATAGATATATCTCTCCTATATATATATATATATTATAGATATATATCATTATATATATATATAATAGATATATATATAATCCTGAACTTTTTTATATAACTTTTTAAGTTCTACAACTTCTCTATAGATAGTATTTAAATATATCTGTTACGACAGCTTTCATAAAAACGCATGACTCGACCATTTTTTCGTCGACTTTAGTTAATTAAAATAGGTAACCGCGAAAAGCATTTTTATTGTTACGGGATAATGTATAGCCTATTTCCACCCTGAAAGTACATTCTACATATTGGTGAAAGAATTTTTGAAATCGGATGAGTAGTTTTGGAGATTACCTTCTACATCCAAACATAAACTTAACCGCTTTATATATTAGTGTCGATTATTATTTAAATCCTTTTATATATTTTTGATGTTTATAGCGTTAACTTTATGGTTGGACATAATTATTAATTTTAATTAATCAAAAACTTTGTATTAACCACTTGAAGTATCTTTTAACTCTACCGGTTTCGATATCATTGTATCTTCATCAGGACGGACGTATATGGACATATATGGACAGTTAGTATGCGTCCGTCCTGATGAAGATACATGGTATCAAAACCGGTATACGTAATTTACAAGTGGTAAATACAATGTTTTTTTATTAATTAAAATTAAAAAATTGTTACATTTTATAAACAATATTAGTTTAAATGTAGTGACATAATCAACAAAACAATTAATTAATCAACTAGTTAATTTAAAAGCAGTGATAAACTACGCGTCAGAAATTTAGATTTATAGAAGAAGAAAGAAGCTTCCAAAAATAGGGTAGTTAATGAACTTTGCAATTTGTATGATTAGCCGTAAATCATAAAATTATTATTTTTCTCTTCTTTCTACTTCTAATAGTATTTTACTCTACTTTTTTTGAGGTGTTCATGTATAAAATTGCGCCTAGTATTTCCTCTGTCATTTTGAACTGTTATTTTAGTGGCGAAAAATGGGAAGATGCTAACCTAACCTAACCTAACCTAACCTAACCTAACCTAACCTAACCTAACAACTTGCCGTGATTGGATTTGTTGTGAAATCAATTTTTTAATAATTAAGATAGATTGTAGAAGTCTCACAGAGATGATGTTATTTATAAGAGAAACGTGTATGGAAGTTTTTTACACTATGACCCAGGGACTTACAACATGCATGAACTGGCTTAAGTGATCACTTTATAACTCTATACGATGAAACGTTCATCAATTCCATCTTAAGAACATCCATACATGAAATATAATTTTTTTTAAGTTGAATATGTGTTCCGAATTGAAACCTTCCATGTATTTGAAAGGACTATGGTAGAGACATGGTCCTTCTCATGAAATAGTGTAAGATCTCGCAGTTGGTAACGATACCTCTAAATTTTTAGTGTGGAGTATCAAGCAATATTTTTTATATGTATATATTATCGTTAAGCTTCGTTTCGTTTGGAAACTTGCAAAAAGTACTCATGTAAATATGTTAAAGAATACTCACTTACTTACTATCTCGCTGTTTTTCTAAAGGGTTAGGAATAGAGGACAGAGCGCCACACTCTTTGCCCTGACACACAATCTCGCCTCATCCACATTTATACATCTTCGCATGCAAGCTCGACGATTTTTGAGGCACCAAACAGAATCTTCTTCTAGTATCTGTTAACCTGATCACATTCTCTCATTTTTTCATTCGCTCTCTTTCTTCATTCATTCACTCAACATGCCCAATTCGTCTATGCTAAGATCAGCTTTACATTCTTTCCCAATATCTTCTTTCTTTACTCTATTATAAATGGATGTTAAAAAGTAGTAGATATATAGTAGATGTAAAAAAAATCATTGTATTTTTGCACATAGAGTTATAAAAAGTAAATCTTTAACGTAACTAGTAGTATTTAGATCATGCGAAAATCCTATAATATTTTGATTAAAGGGTGTATTCAAATAATTCAACACGGACCATTAATCATTAAAAGGGTAAATTATGCACCGGTTGCTCGATTGAAAAGGTGTTTCTTGTATCAATCTTTACCTTGCACCTTGATACTAATACATGCAATCATTTCCTTCTCCATATATCTTATGCACTCCCCTAATATTCAAGAAGGGGAAGTCTCTAAACACTTTTAATTAGACCAATATCATGCTTTTTAGTCGACGATCTCAATGTTTTTCGTACACCGGGCGTGCTATTGTGTACATATATTATTGATGATACTTAATTGACAAGAAAAAAATATTTTCAAGTAAAATTGTCTTTATTTTTAAAATTTAATGGAAATGCCATATATTTTTTAGTCATATTTTCATTAAATTTATGAAGAATTTAGTTTATAAGAAATTGAGCTTATTTATTAAAACCGGTTGAAATTTTAAAATTATAGTCAAAGATTTTGAGATTATATTTTTTCTGAATTTTCAAATCATTTAATTGAAAACAATCATATTTTTGATAAAAATAATGTTGGTCTTAAATTGCATAACTTTGAATGATTCCAAATACATGTCATAAATATCCAAAATAGATATTTTTCCTAAAAATATTTCCAAAAATTTCAAATATTTTATTTCATTTTTTTTTATATCTCTTTTCATACTATTTTTTTTATAAGTGCATGGCTGTGTATCTACTAGAATTTATTATTATTGTTTTAAAATTAAGTTTCGTAATCTATAGATAATAATTATATTTTTCGGAGTAGTATTTTATAATGCTGATGAAAGAAATAATATTTTACTAAACCGGTTAATTTTAATAAATGAACTCAAGAGATTGTGAACAAAGTTCGTTATAAATTTTCCCAAAATCTTTTTTCCATATAATTTAAGCAATAGAATTTTGAGAATAAATGAAGCTATTATAGTATTTAATGATATTTCACGTAGAAAATAAAAGTTCCAACGGTTTCAAATAATGCGATTATTTTAATTTTTTTTTACAAAATTAGGCTTTTTAATTCGCTAAAAAGGCAAATTTATTACCTACATCAGTTTAGTCTAGTCACTCTCAATTAGATAATGATAGACCAAGAAACGGATTCTAAGAAAAATGTTAACATAATATGCGCATATCGATGTATAATTAATTAATTAGTGAGCTAGAGTATAAATTGGTACCACCTCATTCCCGGTGCTACACGATAAACTTGGTATAATCACGATTCGATTATAATACGTTTATGGTTAGTGTAAATTATTGAAATTTTTTATTTTATGTGAATCATTATATAAATCACTATAAACATCGATAATTAAGCATAATATAATAGATTTTGTAGATGTTTTGAATATTCAATATAGTAAAAATGACTAAAAATAACGATATAATTATTATAATATAAAAATAACCAAAAAACAAAAAGTAAAAATCCCATCTTATTTATTTATGAATTTCTTTTTATTGTTATTTATTAACACCCTTCTGGGCTCTTATAAAAAATAAAATTAAGTACCCTAATATATGTCTAGCACAATATACAATTCTTAGGAATAATACAGGACAAGTACATAAAGGCTACTACTAATTATTTCTAATATAATATTTCGTTATATATAATCATTGTTGTATATTCAATTCTATTTTGTACTACTTAGATTAATCCATATTTACATAATACTCTCATCAATATCACTCTAGGCTCTACAACTCCTGGTGGGTCTTGACCTCCGCAAGTCTTTCTCCACTCACCTCGGCTTGTGCCAGCTCTCTCCAGTTCAGGAGCTCCAAGGCAGGTATGACTTTGAGGACGTTGTCGCTCCATCTTAATTTTGGCTTTCTTAAGCTTCTTCGCCCTATTGGCCTTGAGTTCAGCAGGGACTTTGGTACTTGATGCAATATTCCTTCCCTATACACGAGTCTTTGACACTCATAGAGATAGTACAATAAATTGTTTCCTTTTTTAAATGCTAAATTATATTAATTTATGTAAAATGAACAAATAAATAAAATAAAAAATATCAGTATAAAGCAATGGCAACGTAAACAAAAAAAGTAAGTTTAAAAAAAGGTTAAACAATGTAAATGACATGGACATGTCAAAAATTTAAGCGAATTTGTATTTAATTAAGTAACAAATATACATTTAATAAATTGTTACATTGTGAATGCCCAAGAAATACAAAAAAAAATTAATATAAAGTAGTAAGCATAAACTTAAAAAAACATTATGTAATAAAAAATTTACTTTACTTATTTTTTTAATGTTTAAATCACCTGCATTACCTGTGTGCCTAACTTACTTTTGCTTTCCTTACATCGCGACATTTTTCAAAACACGGAAGAAGCCGTATGCTATAGGCGGGCCTCTTTATCAACCTTTTCTAAATTGGTAACCACATAACTTTCTTAAATTCCTCTCCAAAGCAAACACTACAAACTTAATCCCCGGATTTAAAAATTATCAAAATCGACTCCTGGAATCCTGAGATCACATTTTTGAGTAGATATTGGTTTCATTAATCAATCGATTGAGGTTTAATGTCAATCACTTTCAACACACGAGTATTTATTTAAATAATGGAAGGCGGATTCTAAGGTCTCGATTAGTAATTATTCAAGATCCCTTATATTTCTAAGCTTCCCAAATTCCGTTTTGTTGCCCGTTTACCGGCAGCAGCTGCCGCGAATGTCTTGAGCTTTCAAATAAATATCTTTACACCCGAAAGCTCTCAAAGCTTTGAAAAATATTGTTTACTCCAAATCCTGGCCGTGACGCGGTAAAAGAAAGTTCAGGTAATCATTGTTCGGGAAGAAAAATGATGTAAGACTGCATTGTGATACTGGTATATAACACAATACATTGTGTGTACATAATATGAACCGTGAAATATATAGCATGTGAATATTTTAGTTACAACTCATTTAGCTGATGAAATGACAGAAACTGGTATTAATTAAACATGAAGGTAAGACTGGTGATATATTAACCGTTATTTGAGATTTATATATCATTGTATCGATGATTGGTATCTGATTTTTCCTGATTCGATGGGCCATCATCAATACTAGATAACAGGTATTATCAGAGTTACAAATCGTCGATACAATCAGATACAAATCTCCATATGAAACCGGTTAAAATAAGGATTTCACCACCACTATTAATTATGCATCCCATTAAATGACTAAGGAATAACAGGTCATCTATTATTTATAATATCGCACCCCGGGAGAAAAATAACATCACCTTTTCAAAATATGCGATCCGAGATAAAGAATCATTAAAAGTGCATATCAATATGATAAAATGTCATTATTTTTTTCATATTTTAAATATAAAATGTATCAAATGCAAATGCTTCACTTTTCATTGTAAAAACAATAACGGAAAATCATACAAAGATGATTTTGGTACTTAGACATGCTAATAATATAACTAACGATGCACAAAAATATTTTTAACTCAAACATGTTTTTTAAAAGTTAGTTGGAATTAATCACATTGCGGTTAGATATACTTTGTATTAATATTTACAAATTTTTATTCTGATTTCTTTATTATTTTGGGGCTGAAGGGTATCGGAACAAACCGCTTTACTTGAGGACAATGAAAATTTTCTATCATGTTTTTTATATCACACAACATCCCGAAATGGGTCAGCACTAGATGAAACATCAGTTGCATGACATAAAATGCACAATTCATTGACGTTTAATAGTTAATATATATATCATAATGACATTTAGAAGTTAATCCAATGGTTAGCTTTGCAACTCATTGGATTTTTTGTTAATATTTCTCTTCAGTTGATAATTAGACAACAATTTTAAATTATTTTTATATTTCTTTATTAAGTTAATAATACAATTTATCATTAACTATTATTAACCATGTGGTCGGTATTTGAATTTTTAGGCCTTTGATAGTCGCGAATACGAATCTGGCATTTACATCACGATCTTCCACCCTTCCCCCTTAGAACTTTCTCGCTTTTTTTTTCGAACACACCTGAAGTAATCGAAGTCTACCTGTCGAGAGTGATGTGTTATTTTTGTCGCCATATATCTAAATGATATCTCTAGTTAATCTTTTCGTAAGAATTTGTCGGGCTATCGTAACATTGTGTTTTGTGCTCAAATTGGATGACAAGTATTGTGATGATCAAATTCGTCAACTGTCAGAGTCAAAACAGACTTGGAGAAGGAACCTCACGATAGGGTCGGTCTACTGGGAATGTCGGTCTGCCATTTTATCTGCGTTCCTTTCCACCCTCTAAATTACAGTCCACAATCGTTCCCTATTCCCCCACCCTCCATTTCTCGTTTTATTCTGCCAAAAACCCCATTTCTTCTTTGTTCCCGACGGTTTGCGTCGGGATTCCCTTGCATATATTCAATTTTGTATAATAATTGTATTATTTTACTCTGTGATGTGACGTCAGCATTTGTTGTATTATGTCCATGAATATCTGTGTTATATGTAATCTTACTGTAAAAGTATTTTGGCCTTGTATCATTTAAAATTAGGTATGTACTGTATTTGAAAATCATTGTGTTTAGCATTAGTCACGTTTTACGATGAGCCAATTTAAATCTTTTTTAAATATATTTGGCTTTTGATGCAGTTAAAACTTGTTTTTAATTATGTTGATCAATAAATAAATAGTTAAACAAACCTTTTCTGTTTTTATTTCCTTATTTTTATTAAAAGAATAAAAAGCTAGTAGTAGCATGAAATATAAGAAAGTGTTTAATATTTCATCCGGAAAAAATCATTATCATTTTAACAGTAATAAAATGAATGAAGTATAGCTCTCAAGTATAGCTTAGGTCAGGTCTTAAGTATAGCTCTTATTTCGCAATCTTTGCAGTAGCCCGCGAGTTTAATGGTCTTAAGGTTGCACATTATCGAATCTTAACAATTTATGTCTGGGGAACTTAAATTTTATACCAGGTTTTTGTTGGCACAGTATTAATGTATTTTATTACTGACTGTTTTCGGCGTCTTTTAATTCTCACTATCTGAAGACACCCAATTATGTAAAAAAAAATATTTTAGTGATTTTTCATCACTTCGCGTGCATAAACATTGCGATAAATAAAAGCCTTTTTAAATAACACTCCTTTGCTTATCTTCTTAAAGATTTGAAATGAATATTGTTTGTCTGAACATAATTAAAAAACAATAAATATTGTTTTCGAAAGCTTGGGAGCTTTTATGCACATTCGGAGTGCTCAAGGGAAACTGGCAAAATAAATTGGAGAGGTTTTAGTAAGAGGCTCATACTGCTCCACTAAGCTAAAAAGCAGTATTTCCATTTAACAAATTACTGAGTAAATCAAGGAAATGTGAATGGAGTAATTTTTATCATTTAAATGGATATTTGTTTATTTATTTCGCTCAGACAATAGATATTAGATAAAAAAGGTAATTTATTATTATTTTATGTATTTTTATATAGTTTAAACCTTAAGACTGCTAATAAGCTACTCGTTACATACCCCAAATGGATATAATGCAAATTAAAAATGCTTATATTTTAATATTTTGATGGAAATACGGCATACAAACTTATTAGAAAGGCAAAATATGACCTTAGGTTTCCAAAACCCCAAAAAAAACATTTTTCAAAAAGTATGGACTTATTGCCTTTTAGCTAAGTGGGGCAGCATAGCAAGTTTTGCTTAAACATGGTTCCATATCATATCACAATAATTGTCATATTGAGTCACAAAACATTCAACCCTCTATTAATTTAAAGTGTCAGTGTTTTTTATATACCCCTTAAGTGTAGTTTAAACACAAGAATTTGCTGCAGTATGTAAATATTCCAAAATAAAAAAATTTGTTTTATCCCTTCCTGAAAAACTTGACATAATTATGTGCGGTTAGAAATAGGTCGAAGATCACAGATCACCAAAATCTGTGACCGATGTGAAAGATATATGATGTAACTTCAAATAACCGTGGATTTCACAACACTGAACTTTTGGAATAAATTAGAAACACCTGGAAGGAACTGAAGTACACGGAAATGTACCAAAACGTTCGAGAGAGAACATTTCCATTTACATTTTGAAAGTACCAGAGTACCTACCTGCATGAGGAATAATTTCGAAGGACGATCAGATCAGTGCGATATGTAACGGCATAATAAAGAGTTGGATCGATTCGATTAATCCCTCCGATTTATTTTCAATGCCAATCAGGTACTTCGCTTGGTATCTGTCGCTTCGCAATTCATGACTGGCCACCCCGAGAACTAGATTATCGAACCTTATAGATTTTTCTAGCAGTTAGGAAAAGGTTCTCGTCGCTTCTTGGCTTTTCCAGGTGTTTTTCGAATGATGTATCTATTATCAGAGTACGGTAGTGTGTTCCAGAATGTGGTCGAAGGTCCTAGAGTTTCGATGTTATTATCGTCTTTGACATACTACGAGAGATTCTGTAGGTAATCTTATTTGCCGTTTTGTTACAATAGGCGTGATGACAGATTTTGAAATAACATTCTATATTGTAGGTATACGTCTACTGTTACCGAAAATAACATTATTTCAGTAATAAACTAAGTTTTTACGCAAATAATTGCATTTTCATCTACCTTTTTTCGTGCAAAAACGCCCGCAGCTGTCATTTCGTCTACGTGACGTCAAGCCTCAGTAAACATTGCATTCTGTCTATGGCAACGGTTCAAAGACACGGTGATGGGTACTGAGGCGTGACGTCATTCGCTCTGACCGGTGTTACAGTTAAAATGGCGGATTGCACAATTTTATACTGTTATTTTACTGAAAATCTTATTAATCTCAATGGGTATATTAAACTGGATCATTTTTTAAAATCCTTTCAAATATTTTCTTCTCTAAAATCACTTATTCTTTAATACTATCATTATGCCAATATTATATGAATAATTCTGCGTTTTCAGACCTTCTGACGACTGTAATAATTAGGGAATGCAATCTCGATCCCGCGAGATTGGGATTCCGCAAGATCTCGAGGCATTTTACGAGATCAATCCCGAAGCGAAAAATCGGACGAGATTATGGGATTGATCAACATTTTTTATGTTTTGTATGTTTTAATTGTGTTTGTCTATAGAGCTTTTAGTAAGTATTTAAAACTTATGTTCATGTCACATTCAAATAATGAAAATCGCTTTGAATAATATTTGCTGCATTTTATCAACCTAACATAGTAATAAAAACTACTACTAACTCTACTACATTGACTGATTGATGCTTGGAAAAATGCCTACAAAAACTTTAATGCAATGATTAATAATTATCATTTTATCATGGGATCCCGATCCGTAGGGATCCCGAGGGATTGGAAATTCTAATCTCGAGGGATCCAGAAAAGTCAATCCCGACTCGGGATTGCATTCCCTAGTAATAATATTATTTTATTTTAAACCCAAGCATTTGCATACCTATCTTTCAGCGCGGCCGATTCATTATTATTTACTCTTAGCGATGGCTGACCGACCTTCGCTGGGATCTCAGAGTTGTAAAGAAATAAATGATGCAACTATTGAAACGTTGGAATGATTTATTCACAATGCGAGTTGACGGTTGACGGGGATGACAGATAAAATGACATGCTTTATGCGAAATCTTCACGTCTTAATAGCTTTCTATACAAATTTATTCACATCCCTACCTATCGCATCTTATCAAATGGTGAATACCGCACCTATGCGTGCTTGTGTATAACATAACAAAGGCGTGAATTATAACACATCTTATATAATTTCAAACCGTATTAAAATCGTTCTCATAATTTTGTAAAACTGAATTTAATTGTAAATGTGTAGTTATTCTGATAAGTACAGATATATTCGTTCATAATTAAGAACGATTTATGTCAATGCAACCTCTGATAATCGGCCCGATTCTGAAAATAACAATGTCTGGATCTTTAAGATCTTTATCCCAACACTTAATAGACGATAATAAAAATTAAAAATATCCAGAGCGGATTTTGTAATTCTACAGCCCAAATACACTATTAAAAGATGATATAAGAAAGATTGTTTCTTACAAACGTATTTATTTCTTCATCCACAGTGTCCAGATGAAATATCATGGCTTGTCATGACCGCGTTCGGCGTTATCGCGTATTCAAATCTTCCCATCTTGAAATTTTTTGACAGATATGTCTGGATCTTTATCCCAACACTTAATAGACGATAATAAAAATAAAAAATAAACGAGGCATAGCTTTACGTCGGTGTTTGTTTCTGTAAGTTTCTATATGAGATAGATATAGAGGGAGGGAGAAAGATGTAAATTGTTATCTGTCAACTTGACAACTTTAGCCATGATATTTCATCTGGACGCTGTGGATGAAGAAATTAATACAATTGTAAGAAACAATCTTTCTAATATCATCTTTTAATACAGTGTATTTGAGCCGTAGAATTACAAAACCCGCTCTAGACATTTTTAATTTTTATTATCGTCTATTAAGTGTTGGGATAAAGATCTTAAAGATCCAGACATTGATATTTTCAGAATACGGATGAATGTCTGTTGGTTACTGCATTCATCTTATTTATTATTTGGTAGATGTTTATATTAGAGTAGGAGCCAGCGACCGCCAGACTTACATTTTAATATCAAACCTGATATATTTTCAGTAGATGTACATTCTGGTAGGTAAGAAGCTTTGGATATTATGACATTTGTGTAAGGGGGATTTTGGCAGATAACAGGTAATACAGGCACAAAACTGCAGGATCACTTCAGCTAGATGCGACCCTTCTTGCAATTATTGTGGTACTCTTTCAGGTTTCAAACGCTAAGAAATCATCTATAATGCTAAAAAAATATAATTGTACGATGACGGACGGGTCGCTACCATCGCACACGGGTCGGGGATTAAAAAGAAATTCTTTCCTTTCCAATCTCCGCCGATAATGATTGCTAATATTCTGACACTCGAGATACACTGGGCCAAAGCTAACTATAACACACAGTGGACAAATCTTACTTGCAGTTTTCGTGGTACGTCGAGTGCCGCGTCAATCTGCAATTCTCCTGGCTTCGTCGAATCCGGAACAGTTGGTCTGTCACTTCCGGAAGGCTAAGTTGAACTGAACTTGAACAAACGAAGAAGAATGTCAGTTCTCACCGAAAAAAGGACACCGACACGCTTTTCAACTGTCACTGGGCGGATTTTTAAAAATTTGAATCCTGGCTAGCTGTTGGCGCAGAACACATCGGGTGCCAGCTCGACCAATCAGAATCATGACGAAACAATCATTCTTTCTATTATTACTAATACGATGTGGACACATGCTTCGTGGTATATTATTCGCAAATAAATATTTTGTTCTCGTCATTTACGTCACGACACCCCCTCCCCGACTCGACTGGTAAGTACATTCAATATCGTTAGACCTATAAAATCATTCGCCACCTCCGGAGCAATATTTATCGCTACCAACAGGTGAAACATCCACTCTCGTCTTTTCCGGGGCACCATTAACTGTAACGTGTGGTATAGTGTGTAGACTGATAAGTGGTCGAGATCCTACTCTCTCCCAATATTTTATACAGTCCATTAATCTTTCCCGATCACCCATCTATTTCCTTTACTTTAATCCCTTTATGTTGATTCCGGCGATTCGCGTTGGAACCAATTACATATAATTGTATCGTTCTCGATCTTGGGTTAGAAAAATGCTATAAAATTGTTGATCACTTCAGTGTGCTTCTTTTTCCAGTATTTGTTCTTCGTGTTCTCTCTACCCGAGTTAACATTGATCTAAGACTTCCTTAGGCTTCCTAGACTAGCAAACAGATACGAACAACTAGACGTCTTTGCCAATAACTATGTATTATTCAAACATATATTAAAAGGTGTATTGAAATATTACTAGTATTTGTCGAATTGGACTTAAATAATTGATTTTTATGTTTATTTTATTATTACATTATGACTTTCAAATCAATTGTGCTATATCTTCTCTCTCTACATTATTATTTTTTTTGTTTTTATATTTCTATATTATTATGTTTTTCTTACGCTTCTTGCTTTTTACTTTATATTATATTTATCTTTATATGTTTGTATCTGTATTCTTAATATTTTCTTCTCACTTTGTCATTACTATGTTTACATGTTATTATGTTTTTTTTTCTTCTCTAAACTATATACCTATTCTGCTAATGTACACCCTACCTATTTATTATAAAAGCCCTATAGGGCGTTAATTAATAAATAAATGAATAAATAAGACGTCGAATTACTTACTTCCTAGATAAAGCTCCAAGCTTTCGTTATCAGTATTCGGTCACTGCTTAAATGCTATAAGCACCTTTAATATTACAAAAATAAATTATTGCGTAATGTTTCGCCATGTGTTTTTCTGACAGAAATCTGAGGATGCAGGTGGCTGTCCGTTCCGGAGCACCTGATGGCGGTAGGTTTGAGTGTGTTCTGGCGCCAAACAGAATACCGCGATTACAGGTGACTGCATTACTATCGCGAATATACATATGCCACTTATGTCACGGTAATTTGTTAAAAAACTGATTACGTATTTATGTACGAGGAAAGTGCCGAAATAATTACGTTAATAGTTGTCACCGATCAGCTGGGCTGCACAAGTGTGGCGTGAAGCGGCTGTGTCGCAATTTATCCGGTAAAAAAAAGAGTAGCTTGTTGGTATAGCGGTTATGACGCTCGCCAGGTGATCCGGTGGTCGGTGGTTGGAGCCCCATTCCATGACACCAGAAAGTTAGTCCTATTTTCATAGCACAGGCGCTTAGCTTAGTTTGAAAATAGTAAGAATATTGATGCGTCACGCGTTCCATCTCCGCATCACTATTTAAAAAATATTTGTTTTTTATATGTGTAGAGTGTACGAGCATTAAATATATCAACAGAGCTGTATCAATTACTTATGCAATCTATGTATGTATGCAACTGATTAAAAACTTATTAAGCATATTGTTGAAAACCAGGAAAGAAAAGAAAAATTTCTTATTGTATTCGACGTTCAAAACATTCAACCATTGTCAAATTGGTTGGGAATATTGCGTACCTCCCTATTTGAAATGGAGTACAGTTGCCGGCAAACTTCTTGAAAAATTTTGGCGTAGTGGGGGAATGCGCAGAAGACAAAATTTGGGTCTCGTTGGTGGAATGGTACATGCGCAAACTTCCCCCCACTACGCCTAAAAATTTCAAGATGTTTACCGGCTACTGTACATGAAGCAAATAAATAAACTAATAAATCAAAAATACATAAGGGATAATAGTATTACTTTGTCGTACTAATAGATCAGTGGTTCTCAACCAGTATGTCGATATGTAGTAGCAATGTAAAATTCAAGTTCTCCATTTCAGCCTGTTATTAGATTCCGCTCTTTTAAAATTGGTTTTAGAATCGATGAACGTTACATTGTGTAAAATGATCACTTAGGCCACCCTTAAAGACAGGACGTAAACCCTGGGGAGCCCCAACAAAGGCTTCCATACATGCTTTCCCATATAAAATAGCTCCGTCTTTTTGAGACATCTATAATTTATCTTAATTAATTTAAAAAAGTGTTTAATATAATATAGACTTCATTCGTTCTACTGCGTCGGTTCAGCTTATAGGCGATCGGTTTGGTACGCAAATATAATATAAAATACATGTACAGTACATACGTTTTGAGTATTTGCTCGTTGCCTTCTTTGTAATCAGAACATGTTGCGAATTTTGCATCTGCTCCGTCGAGGTCGGCGCGCCAGCCGCGGCGAAGGGTTGAGATATCTAAAAAAAAGCGATTTCACAATTTCAACATGACATCGACATTCTTATCTCGAGCATGCGGATACGTTTTTGGGTATTTTCCTGTTATGGACACGCAGAATCGGCAATGATACCAAACTTTTAATGTAAGATATTCCCAATATTCCTGTCACGCTACTGCCGCAACACTGCACTCACTACAATGTTGCTGTTCTGCCACAGGTACATACTCAAATTAGTTGGTGAAGTATGTAAATTAATACGTGAGTATTAAATTTACTTAAATTAGAAAGTTTACTCTTTTTACATCTTTTTCAATTGTCATGGGATTATTTATCGATTTCTTCTAGAGCAGTCCATAGATTTTTTGACTTTGAAATATTACGAGGGATTCCGGACGTGCGTAATTTCTGATTTTATTATCACGTTAAAATATTATCCCTTAGAAGTTTTCCTGCACGAATCTAAATAAGTTAATATCAAAAGAGATTTATAATAAAAGAAAACTTAATTATTCATTGTATGGTGTATTCAAATATTTTTAGACGTTTAAAATAGGCGTTTTGTAAGGAAGATAAAATCTAAGCGTTTTTTAATATATTCTAAATCTCCTATGACTTGACCCTATAGATCTATGCTAAAATTAAGATGCATTAATGTAAAGAACGTACTACCATTGTTAAAAATAATTAATTTGGCATTTTTTGAGCATGCCAATCGTAAATTACGAGGACCAAAGATTAGTATTTATGATTTAATTTAAAAAAATAATTTATTATATATGTACAATGTTTTCTTTTGATTAGTGATGTGAACATCATGTTTTTGTATTATTAAATTATTTTTAATGTATTTATAAAATTTATGTACTTAAATTTACCATCCACTATTTATGCAGGAAATATTAAAAATATTACTTCATGTATGACTTACTTTTAAAAATATATATTAGGTTGTGAAAACAAACTGATTATTAATTATTCATTAAGATATTATGAGTAAGTTCAGATGTACGGAATTTTCACTGCATCGTTTCAATACAGATGCTGTATTGATTATATTAGATTTCTGGATGCTAGATTATTCTAAGAATCAACAAATTTATAAATTATCATCACGCCACGGACTTCAATCGCTTCAAAAACATCTCAACATTGGTCTTTTTTTTCAGCACCTTGTTTTCGCCAATCCTCATAGAACATAGAAAACATATAGGTCCTCCCGGATCCCATATAGTTAGTAGAGTAGTGATCTACCAATACTGCGTTTCATCTCTGGTCTTCGAAATGAAAGGCACATGCATGACTCTTCGAATGATGATCAGAATATCTGCCGGCCCGTCAAAATCATTGAATTTCAATAAGTTTGATGATTTCAGATTCATCACAGAACTCACAAACTTTGAGGTTATAGCGGCGATACCAAATATTTTATTTATTTTATTGTTTCATACATATATTTGGCAATTCTTTCCAACCAACTACACAATTTAATGGAACAGTTGAAATAGATTTCAGGAATACAATATTACAATAACAAAACCATGAAAATTCATATTCTTCAGAAGAGTATGGAAATGGACGGGTAAAACGAAGGGTTAAACTAGATTTTGAGAAAGGTAAAATTGTTTTAGTTTACTCATTTATTTATATCGTTTTCGGTTTTACTATATTTTGGAATTCAAAACGTGATGATGATAGATACACGTAATACAGTAAGGAATAACACGTAAGGAAGGCGAAACATCTCAAGCATACGTATCATACCATGTTCTTTTATTTATTTATTTTGTATATATTGATGCAATATAGCACAAACATTAAAGATTACAAAAAAAGTTACAGAATCACGTACCAGTAACGTATAACAATGTCAAAAAATTATTTCAGAAGAAAAAAAAGGTTGGGTCGAGTTATCGTCTGTGATAATGTGATATCGGTGCATCTTTATTTCCACAGCCTAGCCGACTCAAATGAGGAACTGAAGAATTCAGTATTATGAATGGGGATGGATAGTGACGTACTATCAGCTGAATGGAGTGGAAGACCGTGATTGGATAGACAGTTGTATTTAGATTTCAGGTACTGAGGTGAGTGAGAATTGAAAAGAACATTATAAAGTAGAGATAAACATGAATGTTTCTGCATTGTCAGATTGAGATTGAGAAGATTGCGGAATGTTGAAGTGTGAATGAATTTTTTGAGGTCGAAGATGAATCAGACACACACGTTTTAAAGGAAGTCTGTTGAGATGCTCTACATTGGCAAAATATTATCTTTGCAAATGTTGTCAAAGATATTAAAGAACAATATGGCCCACTTCAATTTTATATCGAGAATGCTGAAGTCATACAACAAAATAGAAAATAACGTCTTCATTGACATATTCCATCATAGTTTCCACCAATGTAACAGAACCAAACTTGCGAAATTAGCTGTATAGTCTCTTTATTCAATCTCACTCTATAAAATCACTTTTTTCTGTTCTTTCTTGTATATGTTTTAGCCTTTACTTTTATCTCTATGTTTGCTGTGTTCACATTTAAGTGATGAAAAGCATTTAAACTAATTGTATTATTTATATCCTGTTATCTGTTTTTCATTGTTTGTGAACCATTAAAATAAATAAATAAATAAAAAATGTTTCATCGGATTTTGCGCTCGAATAGACAGAGCTCTAAGTTCAGGCTACGCATATGAATGTTGATCCTTTTATAAATACTTGTATAATTTAATTACTGATACATTTTGATATTATGCATAGAATCACACACGTATTCATAGTAATAAATACATACGAGTACATGTACATACATTAAGGCGTCTGATACACATGCTTCTTTAGTGGCACGTGAGCATGCGCAGTATCGACTTTGACAGTGGCATGCTTATTAGTGGCATGTGTGTACGCACATTGCTAGAAATGAGCATGCCACCTAGTGGCATGCTCAAAAATCAACCGCCGGTTGATTTATAAGCATGCCACTGTCATTCACCATAGAGAAGGGGTATCTTTGGAGCATGTGTGAACAGACTTGCTTATTTATGAGCATGCTTATGTCATTCGCGGGCTTCGCGGCTAGTATTATCGATGCGATCTTCTCAGTCCGCGACAGATGAAACAAATATGGCGCGTCGGGGAGATGATAAAACATTACTTTTCGTGACTTATTATAAGAATCACGAATGTCTGTGGAATTCTCGGTCACCGTTGTGTAAAAATAATATAGTGAGAAATAATGTTTACGAAACTTTATTAATAGGCATGAATGATTCAAATCTTACAATAAAAATTATATAAACTAAAATCAAAAATGTGCGGTTGGAAACTCGGGAACTTTTTTGATTTATTGGTTCACTTGAATTTTCTATTTCAGTTTGCAAAGTTTCCATTTTGAACAAGAGCGTCTCTATTCTATGACAAGAGCATGCCACTAATAAGCATGTGTGTCTGATTGTTAGCTTTGGGCATGCTTATTTATGAGCATGCCACTAATAAGCATGCCAGTAATGAGCAAGTGTGTACAGTTGTTAGGGCATACTTATTAGTGGCATGCTCATTAGCATGCCAGTAAAGAAGCATGTGTATCTGTACCTTAAGAAACACAATTTCATTTATTTCGCTCAGTTTTCTGTATTTCGATATTTTTTTCACTTTTTCCTGTTTTATTTTTCGGTTAATATCTGCGGGCTGCATCACATTAAAAAAAACTTTCTTCTCAGTTACACAACGCGAGATTTCTATTTTTTCCTCAGTTGGCTTGTTCGCTGATCAGATCAAAACGTCCAGATTTTCTCATTTTCTCTCGTCCATCTGTCGCGGACGTAGCAGATCGATCCGTTTTGATAATTTTCGCCGGTGAATAATTGAATTTAATGAAAGTGGTGACCCTACGTGCGCGAGCCCGGGCCCGGCATTTTTGCTTCACGGAATTCGGTAGCGGCACCTGTCGCCTTAGTCTGCGCAGCGCCCGACCAGTGCTGCCGCCCGATTAAGCGATATCGATTATAATATCGATCGAGCGGTCAACGCTGGCCACGCGACATTCTGCATAATGCGTACTATGGTTACGTGCATGTAACGAGGTGTATTGAGATGTACCTACCGGTTACACTTCATGTTCTCCTGGTACCTCGGCTGCATTGAAATTCGGTTCTTGCATGTACGATTTTCGCGGCGCAAATTCGTCGACAATTTAAATTATTTATGTTTCACCGAAAATGGATAAAATAATACGTAGGTGCTTATATCATTTTTTTATATTGATAATTGTATCTGAACTGTTTATTAAGTACTTAAAAGAATTTAAAAATATGTAATCATTAAATATATAATATATTCAAAAAATATTGTAACGATATAGTAACATACAGATCTTGTATTATTTATAACATTCGGGAAACATATACAAATATCTGGAACCTTATCGTAAACACTAGAAAATAAAATTCAATAAACGTTTAGCTTAGTTTTAAAATAGTAAGAATATTGATGTGACACGTATTCCGTGTTCGCATCTCTATTTAAAAAAAAACGCAGGCATGAATACAAGGAGTACCGCGCTGCGCACTCAGTTTGTTTTGACATTTCTATCAGTGCGAAATAAGCCGCGGGACGACAGCCGGGGTGGCCAGTTGTGAGCTATTCGGAGCGACAGATATTAAGCGAAATAATCGAGCGAAGTACCTAACTGGTGTAAATGGAATATAAGCATGTCTAGCAAGTGATAAATAAAGCGTTACCCAGCGATGAACAAAATTATAGGTATAAAATAACAAAAAACAAATTACATCACATAAAACTAAAATAACATCCACTTGTATACTTTCACAATATTTATATTTATGGCAAAACAAGTCATTTTTTTATGTGTTTAAAATAAATTACTGTTTTCCATCTTTTTTACAATATGAACTACCTGTAACCCGTCAAAAACGACGGTACTTTTACATGTCGGTTCCTAAAAAATTGATTTATTTATTAAAAATTTCAAAAAAAAATTTCTTAATTCGAAAAAAAAATCGAAAAAAACATTTTTCGGAAAATATTTATAAATTTTTATTTAACAATCAAGATATACCATATTCGTATTTTGTTCTAAAGAATTTGGATGCAAGTTTATTTTGAAACTCAAGCTGCTTTTAATAAGCAATAACTTCAGAATGATACTTGCTATGATTGATAACTAATATTTAAAATGTAGGATTGTGCTTAGAGAATATATTGATAATCAGTCAAATAAAAATAAAACAAAATGGTGTTTAGATAGATTTTGATGCTCAACAACTCATATAACCACGTTCGCTCACTGCATTGATAGTCTTCCAATCGCGAATATAACATGATATATTGCCTGGGGGCAATATATTATATGGGGGCAAACTTTGACGGGGTCGATTCCTGACAGGATCGAGTACAGACGGCTCTCAACAGCAATGCCGCCAGGAATGCCGCCTGCCGATCAAGATGGAGACAAGTGTTGCCAGAAGTCCCGCCATGAGCGAAATAATTGAGAGGAATGTGGTAATTCGTCGATTAGTGTCATTAATTAATCCCACAAAAAACCATTTCAACCGGAGATTGCAATCCTTAAAACTGAAGTTCCAAAAACAAAATTAAAAAATGCTGTAAACATTATAACTTTATTAATATTAAAAATTTCTTAATTTCCTTAGTACGGATTATAGGTGGTGAAGTATACTTTATACATATAAAAAAAACATATTATGCGTACATATAAATAATTAGCGCCACCTAGGACACTAAAACGATTTTTTTGGCCGCGGTCTGTCGATTAATACTTATATTTTCTTAATTATTGTATATAATGTTCATTACTTTAATGTAAGAACAAAAGTTCTATCTAAGTTATTGCCTTAAAAAAATTGCAGTCTAGAATATACATTCTGATATAAATGAATAATAAAAAATTACATTTTCGTAAAAAAAACGCCGAAATATGCATTTGCAGTGAATGTCTAGCCTTAAAGGCAATAATAAATACAGTGTTTTCGATGATCTAATGTTATATATGTACTTTGATTTTGAGAGATTTCATCAAATAAATTGATATGAGTCTTTGTTATATTTTACCTTACTATCCGAGGTTTGATCTCAGAATATTTCAGATCTGATTTTAATTTCTGAAACAGGCGCATTAAGGCGATTGTCTGGCAAAGTAAGCCAAATTGACCATTTTTTCTCATATCTTCTCTTGCGTTTTTTATCATTTTGTATGGAAAGATATCATATATTAAAATTTATTCCTCAGGTTTCATAGGTTTTAAACACGGATATCTTCTTAAAATGACGCAAAATAAATAATTATTTAATCAATTAATAAATTACCAAACCTACAATGTTTTAAACATTAAGAAAATTGCTTCTCTTTGTACATTTTTTGTACCTGTATTACCTATGATCTGCCAAAATCCCCCTCAGACTCAAATGTTCTAACCTTCTTACTAGGGGCCTGCAGTAAGAATATTGATGCAAAACTTTTGCTAAGCAAACAATTTGAAAAAAAAATCGAAATAAAATACACGTCTCGTAATATTAATATCACAATATTAATATAATATGTCATTCAGATTTTAAAATTACATAATATACTCTTAGATAAATATTTAATATCGATATTTTTTCCCCAATCCCTATATCTATATGTTTATGTAAAGGTCATACTTAATTGGTAATACTCATTGCATGCATATGTTCTTTCCTACTAAAGAGTACATCTACAGAAAATATTTCTTATTTGATACTGTAACGTAAGTCTGACTTTTGCTGGCTCTTACAGCTAACGAATTTAGTGAATGTGAAAAAATATTTATTTTAATACCATATTAATTTGAATATAAGGACATACCATTATTTTTTTTGGTTGTAATTTGCAATGTGTTTTAAAATTTACCCAGTATAGCTTTTACTAGTATCTTTACAAATCTATTTTCTTTTTCCAATTCATACATTCCTATCATAATCACAATTTTCCTGACATTCCGCTCAAAAAAATGAATTATAACGCTACCATGACGAACGGGGCAGTTATATTTCCCCTACTGTGCAAATATAAATACACAAAAACCGACGTCCAGAAACTTACTTTTACCGGGAAAATATACCAAGGGTACAAATCTTCCAAAATCGGATTAATAGGACACGGAAATATGTACAAACACCACGGTTCGTTTGATGGCACCTTGATCGATGAAGATTAATCCGTATCTTCTATTATAGTATCGATTTAAAGAGGGGAGTCAATGATTTTTATTGAAACTTTTATGTAAGACGTGTCAAAGGTTAACCGCCAGATAACTTACACCAAACCCATTTATTTCTTCCCCTCTTGACACCCAATTTCAAGTCAGGTATTGCGTTTAAGTAGATTCGTTGTCGTCATTTTATCAAACAAATTATCTTGTCCATAACATTTATTGCACATTTATTGACAGGTGTTTAATAATTGAAAAAATTGTATTACTTATTATTATTAATAAAAACAAAACATTATGTATAAAACCATTATTTAGTGAACAATCGACATGTTTCGGGGCCAATGGCCAATCGTCAGGATTAAAAAAAAATAGATTTGGTTATTTATAGAAGTGATATATATAATATTAATTTAAGACTTATTACATACAGATATTGTTTGTGAATAGCCTGTTAATAAGCCCTTAGATTTGTGCATAAATAATATTTTCAAATATATCATTCTAACATATGTACGACCTTTAAAATAGGAGTATGTTATATGTTGTTAAAATACGAAAAAAAAATTGTGAGTCTTATGGGACGAGGATTGATTTTAATTGATCACCGTCTTTTAAATATTTAAGCTCTATATTACGATCGTTTGACATATTTACGAAGATATTGTGATGGCAGATGACACCATCAAAACGCCGGAAATCGAATCTCCACACATCTATACGATTTGTTTAAATTTTCGGTTTTTGTTTCAATATCTAGACATTAAACACCGTTTCTTAGTTCACTAAACTAATACCTTACCGCTAGACCAATAAACTCATCTTATATTAGTTTACAAAACATACATATATGTATATGATTACCTACGTCCACGTGTAATGAAAAATACATACATACAATCTCCATATACGTACATATACACCAAGGAAACAGATTTAAAATTTTAAAAATATTGCTACATTCGTTTGAAGGGATCTTTGGTTTATCTTCGAAGGGGTCCTAAAAATCTAAACTTATTACTTCCTGTCGCTAAAATCTATTTTTTAATCCACCCTTCTTCTGATAGTGTAAAAAATGGTTTCGCAAAGACTATTGTGTTCCCGGCCGTAAGGACGAAGCTTTTGTAAAAACGATTTTTATCGGGTATAAAAGCAAAAAATACATAAAAAAGTGTATAAAAAGCGGGGAAAATGTGAAAACAACAGGGATTGAAGGCAAAAGCAGCGTGCGTTCTTTTAACCTTTTTCACGGTGAAGATGATATTAAAAGGAGGAAAGGATTAGGATCACAGCGTGGAAGATGAGATTTGTGACAGTGAAACTTACGCGGAGAAGTGTAAAAATGATTTAAACGTTCGCATGGGCGCAGGGGTGTATTTATAGAATGTAATAATAAAAGTATTTGAATGTATTTAGAAAGTTCCTTGTAACGTTAGGAGAATTGGAATATTATTAATGGGTTTTCATTTTTGTGGAGGAAAAAATATATAGTTTTTATTACATGTCATGCAATGAAATTTATTCAAATATAAATGTCAAAAGTCAACGCAAATGAAAGATAATTTTTTTGGTTCCTACGTCTCGTGAACAGATCTGAATACACATTTCCTCATATTTCTGCGCATTTCTCTAACATAGTACCTGATGTGCGACCGGAAATTAAATATTTTTTCAGAACACTTCATCTCCAAACCTTGACGCCATAGATTCCTACATTTCTATTCTGTGCTATATCTTTTGCTTCTCGATATTTTCTCCAACTGGCTTTTGAATATTTTTTTCCCTATATCATTGTGTTAACGAAGAAAAAAATATTTCTAAACATAGTGCGATTTATTTAAGTTTTGAAAAAATACCTTGAAAATTTATCTAAAATAATTTTATGCAATATGAAAAAAATACTATATATATTAGCCGTTAAGAAAAATGATTTTCCGATCATTTAATTACTCATATCAATGAAAGTATTTTATGTCACATGAATATGTTAATTAAGTAAACATCCCAATTATAATAATTTCGTTGTTTGTCTCTGTATTTTTTTCGTTTTTTTTTTTAAATAAGACAAATAAATACGTATTCCTTAGAAACTGACGTGTAAAAGTACCGTCATTTTTGATGGGTTACAGCTAGTTATATAATATTAATTAAAAAATAATGTCATCATTTTCTGTTTTTTTAAAATGTGGATACGTTTTGAAAAAAATCTATGCCAAAAAATGTAAGTGATTTGACAATGAATGTCAGATTAAAACTGCAATTTCTTATAACTTTATACGAAACGTCGTAAAAAACATCGTTCGGGACTCACTTCAAAAAATATAGAATGAATAAGATTATTTTCTATCATATTTACAACGTCGTCGTGTTTCGATAAAAAATGGGGTAGCATTTTCGGACAATCTATTCATCAAAAGACGGTATCCGAGGATTTATGTTCTGTCAATTGACTGAAGCTCCGCTGGGCGGAGTATTGTGATCTTTAGTGTATGGAATAATGACTTGTTCCCTTTCGAAGGGGAGCATTCAGGAGCCTCGGCATCATCAGGAAGACCCAGTGTATTAGCTGCTCCCTCAGGCTCTAACAAATACGATTCATCCCCTGGCGAGCAGTTGCAAGGGATGTTTTCTGTTTGTTCGGTATCTAGACTTGTGTATTGTTGCTGCAAAAATCAGACTCTCTTTTAACCAGCGGTCATCAGATTTAATGGGGATAGTAATGGATATTTTTGAAAATCTCGAAAGTTGTTTGGAATCGCAAATTTTCACGAGACTAGAAACAAAAGGAATGAGTTCGCGGCACTCTGGACGTTTTACAATAAATTGGAAATTACTAGAAGGGTCTGGAATAAGCATTGGAAACCCCGATTCGCGAAACGTCTGGAAACCCAAAACTGTACATAAGCGGGACGACACCATCGAGACAAACGATTTATTATGACAGCCATACGGCGAAACAGAAAATGACTAGTAATAAATTAAGAGAGAACATACCGCGCGATCAATAGTCGATAAGTGCGATCCTAGACGAGTGAATATTAGACGAGTATAAAGTGTTCCACAGACGAGTGAATAGTGCAAGATTACAGATTAATCCAAATTACATAAGACTGTTCCAGTTAAGTTCAATAGAAAACATGAGTTCTCAGACAGATACATTGTAAGATGTAAAAAAAATACATACGAAAAATCTTAACAATAATATTTGAGAAACTTTGGTTTAAGAAGAATTTAATAAAATGATTAATGTACTTTATAAAGATATTATTCTGTTAAATTTATGATAATTATAAATGATAATTAAACTAATGAAATAATCCTTAAACAAATCAAATTTTTTCATTCTAAAATCCCTTTTTAATTGAAAAGTTTCAATGTAATGAAATATCTGAATTACATTTAGTAAGAAAACTAACCCATAAAAACCAATTATCCCTTTCTCATTGAAACAGGTTTCGCGTTCGCTCCACGTAAACGAAAATTTGTTAGATCATTTTGATCGTCCCCACGAGTCTGCCTGCAAAGTTGCAGCTCGATTGGATCACGGGAAAAGGGTTAAAAATCGATCCAAAATTTTTTCGGCAGACAAGCAGGCAAGCCGACAAGCAGACGCTAAGAGTTAAAAGAAAGGGAGTAAAAAGTCTTGGGAGGTTAATTTCGAGTTAATGAGAAATAATAGGATGTACATTTGTTCATCGGTGTCTTACTAATGACTTGAATGTTGTTACCGTGAACTGAAAAAATCGTTATTTTCCATTGTGTCCGTCCTGGATTTATAAGATTTGTAAGGGGTCTCGGCTGGGGTGCTAGAAAGTCCCCCAAGGAAGACAACAAAGGCTGCAGAAATTATAAATCACAAAGGAGACTTGCATAACGTCGGTTGGAATGCGATACGTGAGCGTGCATCGCAATGCATCAATTTGAATGCAGACTAAGGGAAAAAAATTGAAGGGCTGTCATAAAGGATTTTTGTTCATGGAATATAAGAAATATCGGGTCTTGCACATATCCTCCCCCATCTTTTGAATCGATGGTTTTCTTGATTGGTTTGGGTTAGGTTAGGTTAGGTTAGTTAGATTTTTAGTATCTTTAAGGTTGAGTTAACTCAGGTCATAAGACAGACTACAGATTCAAGGTACCTATAGCGCAATTAATATTTTAATCTGAAGAAAATATTAATATACAAAATACGCTGTTGTTAGTGGTCCAGTGTCATAACGTTGGGTTCGCATACCGGTAGTTCCATGTTCGATTCCCGGTGTGTCACAATACATCTATGTGATTTTCTAAAGACTGCGTTTTTTGCGATGAGCTTCGCTACAATGGGCCTCATGGCCTATTGTAGCGAAACTCACTAATCTGAAAAAACAATAATATTAATTCATCCAAATAATTGAATTTATACATTTTTTAATAAAAAATTAAAGAATTGTCTATTTTCCTGCCTGTTTGGTAATTCCTATTGCAAGGAACTAATAATATTTCAGTACTCTTCATATCATTATAAATATTTCTAAAATAGTACATATTATAATACGTAATTATATAATTAATTGGTTTCACATATAAAAACAATCAGTTTAATTAAAAGTCTATAGTAATAGTTTATAATTTACCATGATTTTTAATTAGTTAAAAATTGAATGTGGTATTTAGTAGAACGGTTAAGATTTATATTTTTACCAGTTTTAACGTATAATTACTTTTATATTTAGTAGAATGATTGATAAAATGTATTAGTTTTTATTAAAGTGATTTTTTTCTGAGTACAATCAAAGTACATAAGTTTTATACTATGTGAATAATTTGTACCTAATCCTATAATCCTTATTGCGACTACATTATTAAAAAATAACCCGATCTGCATGAATAAGTTTGTAATGTATTCTAAATCACTACTGCTGAACTTTGTTATTAATTACATAATTGTGGTTAAAGAATATTCACTTTGAAGAAGCATCTAATTCGATTTTTACATTTAAACTCTTGAATACTTCCGTTATTAATAAATCCATCTCAATCGTTTTAGGTAAGCCATTCATGTCAACCGACCAAAGGAAACGTCTTTCCTGATCAAACAGTCAAAAAATTATATAGATGGCGTTGACACAATGTAAACAGAGATCATTTTCATTTGTGGCTGGCGTGACAAATCGATTATAGCCATGGTTTGACTATAAGAATGGTGAATAAACATCACAGAATTGTACCCAATATACCCCAACGGAGAGATGAAATATTATAGTCCATAAAGTAACGTAGAACCAGGTAGCCCAACGCGAATGGTTGAATGAAAGCTTTATTCAAAGTACAATTTTTACCTTTTTTATATATATTTTAAGAATAAAATGAATTACTTTTGCGATATTTTCATATGAAAGTGTGTTCTTAGAACATAGTTACTGGATTCGGTCCCCAGAAGGATGATTAATTAATTAAGGATAAATTATAGAAGTCTCACAGAGACGAAGCTATTTAGTAGAAAAGTAGATGGAACTCTCTTATACGATGGCTCAGGGCTTACAACCTGTATGAGCTGGCTAAAGTGATCACTCTGCACAATGCACTTTGAAAAATAAAATATAGAAGTATCGTTACCAGTTGCAAAATATGCGTCTATGTATACTAACTTGTTAATGAGAAAAAATAACAACAGATATCTCTAGCAGAGACCAGTGCAATACATGAAATGTTCTTGATTTGAAACATAAGGTATAGAACTTTCAAAAATTTGATAATGTGTGGATTTTCTTACGATGGAATTGGTGAACGTTGCATTATGGCTTCATCTCTGTGAGACTTATAATATATTCTTAATGAATTATTTTTGGTATTAACAGTACGGTATCAATCTACGAACTGGGTCCTATGCTACTAAATATTAATTTTTGTATAATATCTAAAATAATAAATATTAATCAAAAACAACAGCTTTCAATAAAAGTGATATTCATTCGTATATAGATATAATGACAAATAATGAATAAATGCAGATGAAATTGAAGAGCTTCACACATTATTGCAAAGAAAATTGAATGGAAATGCAGAAGTAGTTTTTTAACAAAATACTTTTACCAAGCAACTTCTAACAAATAAATTTTTTTGATTTCAAAAATAAATGTAATAAATTTTCAAAAAAAATATTGATTGTATTATTTGTATATATCTACTTCTTTTATTTGATTAATTAGACCAACATGTTTCAGAAAAACCTTTCCATCATCAGGGTGTTGTATAACTGTCAAAATATCAGAATGAAATGTCTTTTGTTTCTTGTTTTTCTAAATTATTTGAAAAGATATTTTTAAATATTATTGCTGGCTGAAGTTCTTGATTGGAAATTTTTTTAGAATTGGGCTAGTAGTTAAATTTAATTGTTTATTAATAATATTTTGTTTACTATTACATGCTTTAATAATTTCTAATTATTCTAAATAATTCAATTTCAGACCAAAATTATTTATGTGGTCCTAAGTTTTTATCAAAACGGTAATCATTTTCTAATAAATGATTTGAAAATTCATAAATTTATAACCCTGACGATGGAAAAGATTTTATGAAACATATTGGTGCAATTAGTCAAATAAAAGAAGTAGATATATACAAATAATACAATCAATATTTTTTTTAAATTTCAATCTACAATGTTGCTGAATCAATTGTAAAAATAATAAATTTTCATTCCATCCTTACTTCTCAATGAACTGTACATGTGGCACACGCAATTTTTACACTTATCCATAAGAATGCTAATTATACTCTCTTGATATTTTTGTAAAACAATTATATTATCAGTAGGTAGATGTTTTTTGCTCCACCGTTGATGGTTGGTTATGTAAACATTAATTTAAAAGATTGTAATCTATAAATATAGTTACGATGGAAAAATTTTCCAAGGAATGTTTTGATAATTACTTTTTTTAAAAGTCTTGCGTAACGGATGGTTAGTACATTTTAGTTAGTACATCGAAGGCCAGTGGTTCGATACCTAGTAATGATAACAATCGAACGGAATAGGGCCGATGCAATTTCCGAGAAATGAATAAAGAGGAAAGAAAAGGAGGATAACCGTTCACGTGCACAACTTGTGGAAGGGTGTGCGGTTCCAGAATAGAACTCCTCAGCCACGCTCGGACGCATAATTAAAACGCGGAAGATGTCGTCCTCACAACGAGGGACCGCTGAAGAAGAAAAAGAAGACGTAGTGGTGGTGGATTCCGCGACAAAGGATCTATCTATATTTGGTTCAACGACAAAAAGCCATTAGATCAAACGACATTTAATGAGCTTTAAATAAATTGTGGGGTATAAAAGCAAAGGCATAAATATTTTGAATGCAGAATAATTTAAAATGCACTGAATTATAGACTTTATGTATCTATGCCTTCCAAAATCATGTTTCTTATAAATTTATAGGGTATTTTTCCTATAAAATCTCTAATTCAGTACACTTTAAATTAGAAATCCCCGGTGGCTGAATTAATTTTTTTGGACATTGCTGCCTTTGCTTTTATATTAATAAATTGATGATAATGGTGACGAAATCATTGAATTAAATCTTTCCCAAATTCTAAAATTGAAATTTTTTAGGAAACATAACCTATAAATGTATAGGAAACATGATTTTGGAAGGAATAGATAAATAACATATAAAATTTAGTACATTTTAAATTAGTGATCCTCGATGACTGCATTCAAAACATTTTTTTTATTTTTTGGATATTGCTGCCTTTGCCTTTATACCCCACATGTGCAATATTTTCGTTTGTTCATTAAATTAGGTATGTTCTTAAAATTTGCGAAGGAGTGTATTCAATGATTTCAATTAATTTATTTTAAGCTCTCACAATAAAAAATATTTAAAAAAAATGTTTATTGTTATTATGTCATTGGATCTAATGCCGCGTAGGCCCTTTTTTGTTGGACCAAATTATTGTCCGTGGACGTTATTTTAATTTTATAATAGGCTATGAGTCACAGCACACTAGCTCGAACCCGGAACCCCGGCATTAGATGCCAGTGTCACGCCCGCTAATCTACAAGGACCGCCAACATGTCGCTTTGATTCCTTATTGGTGGAAAGCACGTTCACGTGAACCTCTGACAGGGCATAAAATGCTAAACATATGTTCCGACTAGGTTTTTACAAGGCGACACAAGACACCTGGATATCTGGATAAAGAAGAAAAAATACCTTTCCATCGACACTTGGCCGGAGTAACTAGGCGAGCAGGGATAATGGGCCGGCGGGTTTCCTCCCCGTTCTCAGGGATGACTTCGTTCTGACGGCAATTTGTTTAACACGTGTTCTGCGCAGGCTCACGTGCAGATATTCCTGATTTATGTTCCCATGGACCGAGGTGTGCTTTGCGGTGGTACTTCAATGGAGGCCTCTGTCGCAGAATATAATGAAAAAGCCGAAAATTATGAATGTGGTATTTTTCTAAAGAAAATGCACGTGTCCGTGAACTTATGTAGTATTTTTTTTTGTACGGAACAAGGTACTAATGACAAAAATTGTGATTTTTTAATAGATAACCAAAAGTGATAACATATAATTAAATAATAGAAGTTGAATCGAAAACTTAAGTAGATAAAAGAGGAGGTAAATACAATGCTTATAATTAGAATAATTACAAATTAAAAATATAATTAACTCTAAATTAAATGTACGATATGGAATATAGAAAATTAGAACCATAGTCAATTTTAAGTAGAAAATAAACAACAATTAAAACAATGTTATGTAATAAAGACAAAAAATAAATATAATACATATAATTACATAAATTACAGACTTTCGAATTTATCTGAGAGAGATTACTTAAAATTGACTAGTGAGTCAGAAAAAATATTTCATTTCCAATGTGTAAGCCTTCTGAAACCTGAATTTATCATTACCTATTATCGCAGTGAAATGATATGCTTTGCCTAGTGCTCCTAGAAGGGTTGTTTTAGAAAATCCTCCCCACCCACATAAATATACATTTTAAAAATAAAATAATAAAAAATCTAATCCTAGTGCTAATTCATATAATAAAATAGTCGGGATGAATGTTAAACTTTTTTGTAATCAATTTAATTCTATATAAAACATCAATAAAAAATCTGACTTATATTGATTTTTTTAAAACATGACATTAATAGACACACTAAACTTCTTTTTAGATTCATAGTTTCATAATTTAATTTTTATTAATTCGATTTTAATTTGGTGACTTTCTTTTTGATGGAGTATTATTAACTAGTCTTACCACGTGTCTAAGATCCATTGAGGACTTTGGCCTTCTAAACCAGTAGTTACCTACTCACTAATAATTTACCTTATAGGCTTATTTCCTTATAACAACAAGCGCAAAAGCTCACTGTAAATACTAAGTCATTATTTCTTGCAAGCTTGGACACGCAAATGAGATTTAGTTAATTTCTCACACAGAGGTTTCCCTGGACTTTAATCCTTTGCGGATCCTGGAAAGGTGCTAGTAATTCCCGTTAAATCCAATCCCGAAACTTGAGAGACGACGTCACACGTGCGGCCGGAGGTGAGAAAACAAAATATGCGGAAATGTGGGGTATCCCTGAGAACGGTAAATGATGAAAAGGTAAGTCACCGACTCCTCAGACGGACGCAGAGACGTGCAGAACCATTGAACTTAGGAACATTTATATCTTATATATTAATATTCATATAATTAATAAAAATAAACTTTGTCTTCATAACTTTTTTATGGAAAATATCAACATGTTTCAGATCCCATGGCCCCTTCGTCAATCGTGCATACTAACAAAATTAAATTTAAAAATCTAAGTATAGATATCAAATAAATATTTATAATAAATAATAAATAAATATAATTTATAAATAAAAATTTATAAATTGATATGAAATGATTATCAATATTTTTATATAGGAAAAACGTGTAGAAATGTTGAAGTTAGAGTTAAGGAACACTTAAGGTGTTTAAATAGCAATAATTTTTCTGAATTTTCCAACCATTTTTTGGCTATGGATCATTCTTTTGATATTGATAAGAATTTACAAATTTTATATACAAATTATAAAGAATCACAGTTCGATAAATAAGAAATTTTGGAAATACGAAAAAGTGTTAATAGTAAATTGAATCTTATAAATAGCTAGGTCCTTTTTATAAATCGTTATCTTTTAAATTTATTTTCATGTTAAGTAGGTACTTTATTATAATTCATTTTCCATATATAACTTTTTAATATTTTGAATATCTATACTTCGATTTTTAAATTTAATTTTCTTAGTATACAATTGTATCCTGACGAAGAGACCATGGGCTCTGAAACACGTTGATATTTTCAATAAATAAAAAGTGGTGAAAACAAAGTTTATTTCTATTAATTATATTAATAATGTCACTACAAAATTATTTTGCTGTATTTGAAGAAGTTATTAATATTCATCTTACGAGTGTCAAAAATACATCCTGTCTTCAATACTATAACAATTAGAACTAATTATGGACCACGCTCTCTTATAGTCAGATGTGTCGATCTTAGAATGATATGTTCATCACCTAGTTACCTACCAATATTCAAAAACCTTGTAAATAATATTCTCCGATACATTCATAATTTTTCTCTGTTAGTGTAGGTATCATGTATTTTTTGTAGCTTTGACTCTTACTCTTTGTTTATGTAAAATATATTAGAATACAAATCATTTGTAATCATTTTTACTCCCTTTCTTTTAACTCGTAGCGTCTCCTTGCTTGTCCGTCGAAAAAACTTTGGATCGATTTTTAACCCTTTTTTCCGTTATCCTATCGAGCTGAAACTTTGCAGGCAGACTCTTGGCGACGATAAAAATGATGTCACAAATTTTCGTTTAAAAAAATAATAGTTATTGTATAATTTTGGATTTTAATTTAATTTAATTAATTTAATTTTTGTTAATTTAATTTTTATTACTCTCTTTCGTAGCGTCGCCCGACTTAAAGTTGTATATTTATATGGATGGATTTGGCGTATGTACAGTAATGTATATAAATTTGCGAAATATTTTGTAAATTTAAACATTCTTTCATGAAATTCCAGTTCGTCGTAAAAATTTTACTACAATCAAAAAATTTCCAGAACAATGTGCATCTATTGCATGCCAAGATAATTTGACCAGATTTTTTTCCTACAGAATCGAAATACCTCTGAACCAAATTTAATTATTCGTATTAGGAATATAATTTAATGCGAAAAGGGTTGAGTATACCTGCCAAAGAATAATCCATCAACGTATTTCCCATTCGCAACAAACTACCCTTATTCATAAACTTGACCGGAGAGTACAAACCAGTCAGGTAAAAACGCTTGGCACATAGTAACAAAAATCCCAATATGGTGTCTACATAACTACAACGTCTATGTTGTAATAATACACCTTTTGACTCTGATTACGATCTGAAATATGAGTCTTAAATATATATTTGAGTGTAAAATTAAGTCAGGTTTTTCAATCCATAAGCATTAATTCATAAAACTTGCCACATTTAATACATTTTTACATGTTTGATCGAAAGTGTTGAGACTAGTGGCCCAACTGCTATTTTAACCGGTTACACAAGGTACAGTTATTTGAGAACTGATATATAACTGTCTAGTTCCGATGGTTGTCCATCGAATTGCGAAAAATCAGTTACAAATCATCGATATAAATCGATACATCAATGCAAATCTAAAAGAAGGCTTTGTGAGTATTCGGTTAAAATACCATCATTAATTAGTTGAGACTTTTTGAAGAGTGATTTGTAGTGTGTGGTCGAAAAGAGAGGGTGACAAGAAGATTATTATTTAGTGGAGTTATGGAGTAGCGTAATTTATATAAACGTCCACTCGCTTTCTTTGTATGCTCGATCTTATCTTTTTTGCACTATGAATTAAGAAAAACAAGAAAGAGAACTGTAATTTAGACTTCTAAATTAAAATATGAATTAAGTTGGCAAGAAGCACTTTTATGAAAATGAAGAATCTTCTCTGCGACCGACACACAGGACTTATCTGTTGGCGGTCAATGCAATGCTTTGTCATACTCATTCTGCTAAATATAATCAAGATCTGGAAGTTAAAAGAAGCCACTTTTATAAGGCTGGAAGTATTTGAGATATGGCCGCACCGATGTTTAGTAAAAATCTCCAGGTTAGATTATAAGTTGTACTGAATAAGTAAAGAAAACTAATAACAACTAACAAATGAAGAAAAAATGCGTACTTCGGACACATTTTCCGCAATATCTTCATGCAGAAGAAGCCAAACGGCATAAGAGGTGTAGATAGGAATATGTAGGTTTTTTTGACTGTGTAGTGCATCCATTTTGCCTATTGCCGGTTACCTTTTACATTATACATCTTTCTCAAGATAAATCAGTATACTGCTACTTGGTTGCCAATATACGATAGATGGCACATGAATAACACGAAACAATGAGTATTACATACTTACTTACTTACTTACCATCACACCCTTTCCCCGTGGGGGGTAAGCAGAGAGCACCACACTCTTTTGTCCCAACATACAACTCTCGCCTCATCCACATTCGTATATTTTCGCATGCAAGCTCGACGGTTGTTGAGGCTTCAAATGGGACCGTATTCCAGTATCTGGTTAATCTGGTCGTGCCACGTCTTCCGCGGTCGGACTCACTTTCTGGCACCGTCAACACTTGCGTGATATATCTTTCTTACCATTCTTTCCTCGTTCATTCGCTCAACATGCCCAAACCACCTGATCGACCCTATTTTAATTCTCTCAATTATGCTAAGATCAGCTTTACATTCATTCCTAATATCTTCATTATTTACTCTATCATTAATGGATTTGCCGCTCATACATCTGAGAGATCTCATCTCAACTGCATTCAGTCTACAGTCATTCCTCTTCTGTCAGTTCCAGGCTTCACTTCCATACATCAATGTTGGTACTAGAATTGAATATTAATGCTAACATAAAATAATTTCACATTTTAGACGTAACCGAATCTCTTCATTCATCTACATGATATTATAAAATGTGAAGTTTGCTAAAATCCACTATGAAAAATATCTATTGTTTCTCTTATTTTAACAACCATTGTGAAACAACAAATAAAAGATGTCGAAACACAAGAAGATACTTTACTTTTTAGTAGAGAGATCTAACAATATGATTTTATTATGATCATTAATTTCTTGTGTAAAATTTATGTTTTTATGATACTTGTTGATGAAACATCACTTATTCACTATTGGAGAATGGAAAGCGATAATTGTTGAAGCACATGTCGTAATAGACAATCGTAATTAGTTGATTTTAATAGCGATCAATAAAAAATCTCAGCGTTACCATCAAAACATTAAATAAAAGTAGGACATTAAAAGAACTACTACATAGAAACTGAGCCCAGACTGCATATGGCTGCCAATCGTGCAATTTGTCTCCAAGTTGTGGGAATTTCTGGAAATGCATCGTTGAAAATCGATCGTCACCTCTTCGCCAAAAGGTGACGAGAAAAAACATTATCTATAAATAATTCTACACCATTTTATGGCACTCGCGTGGGTGTTCCTTACAAGAGACATTTGTGTGCCAGATGGAAAAAAATGCTGGTAGTAATTAAAATTTTCAACAATGAAGAGGATTTTTAAAATTATTCTTAATTGAGTCAATGATTTGTTTAAATTTATTTTAAATTATAGGTAAAAATTAATAGCTTTGGCTTATCATAGCGTAGTAAATAGGATTAAAAAAGGGAAGCCTCTGCGGTTTCGTCTTGTGGAACGAATGAATTATTATATAATGGTAAGTATGGATTGCCTGCAAATGGAAATAAAAATGGAGGACATGAGGTAAACTAGATATTAGAAGATGGTCTTGTTAGAAGCCTCAACAATCGAATAGACACATGAGGTGATAATTGCGCGTGGATGAGGCGAAAGTTATGTATCAGAACAAAATAGTGTGGCGCAGTATCGTCTCTGACTACTACCGTGGAAATGGCTCGATGGTAAGTTTAGTTAATTAGCCCTTTGACTTTAAAATTATTTCTTATCATATGCAAGTTTTTTTGAACTGAGCAAACATATTTATTCAACTTTGTCATATATTAATTCAATAGACATAATTTGTAACTGGTAGGTTTCCTTTTTTGTTTTGGGTTCCTATTCGTATGCAAATCTTTTGTATTGTAAATAGTGAAACAAATAATTTCTTTGAAATTTATCCATTTCGATTACAGAAAATCTAAACACATCAAAAACTAATTTCAAACTAATCTATATTGGGATACAGTACATACACTGTAATATTAGGGGCGTGCAGTGAGAACAACGAGCATGACTTTTTCCTAAGCATATATTTTGAAAAGACACCTAAATAAGAGGTATGTCTCGTAATATTACTTTAACAATAATTAACATATTATTCAAATTTTGATATTTCATAATATTCTCCCAGATAAATATTTAATATCGTATACTTAGTATATTCCCGAAGAAGGGACCTTTGTTCTTGAAACATGTCGACTGTTTAAAAATAAAATTAGTGGTAGAAACAAAGTTAATTGTTCTAATTATAATCATTTCGTTTTAATTATAATCATTGTTTTAATTATAATAATTAATTTCGATTTTTTTTTCCAAATAAATGTTAAAATAAAAGTCATGCTTCTTGTTGCATGCTCACTGCACACTTCTGGGTTTTTTATATCTCTCATAAAATTGTTTAAATTATTTTGGACTAATTTGTACGACGCATAATTCAATATATACCTTTATTATTTTTTTCAAGAAACTCTGATTTGACATAATACATAAAAGACAGATCTTTGATTTATTTCATACTCGCATGTATAAGGTGTTGTTAACATGAGTAATGTCAAAGAAATTGGTAAAGTTAGTTCATTTAAAAGATAAAAAATTCTTTAAGATAGTGTGTTTTCTTTAACGTCACATTTATTATATTAATTAATTACAGGCCTTCAAAATGGAATGTCAAGTAAAAAAAAGTGAGCACTTTTGACACCTCCTTATTGACTGAACAGTTGCATTCAATCATGTGAATAAACGTTTTTTATTGCAGCAGTACCGAAAAACTTGTAGAACGTTGGCAAGAAGTTGAAAATAATAAAGTAGAATACATTATTAACTAATTTGTTGAATTTTTCTTTGTGTCCTCATGTCTTCTTCATTTGAAAAAAATATAAACAATTTATTTTAACACACAATATGGATCCCTAGTGGGATTTATACCTACTTCCATTTGTTTTATTATTGCAAGTAATTTCGATCAACAAAGAAAATTATAATATTTTTCTCTAAACAAATTATTTTTACCCCAACACCCTTTCTTGGGATCAAATCGCGGTGCACTACTACCTCAATCAAAAATTTGAAATAAAATGCTAAAAAAATAACCTTAGGTAATCTTAAATTCAAAGACATGTCTAAGGATACGACCGTTACAGAATTAACAATTCAGGTAATCCTTGAAATTACTTACGCAAACATCTCACGGCAGGAATCCTATTATAAAGGGATTAACTATAGTAAATCTTCACTAAGTCTCAGAGTACACAAGGCTGTTGCGCCTGACACAATTTTAGCAAATCCAAGATGAGTAAATATAGCAAAGAAATAACGATTGATAATTCGTAAAATAAGTTTTGATATCATACTATTAGTAATTAAAAAGAATTATTATATATTTTTATTCACATTTCTGAATACTGGAATGAAATTAAATCTCGATAAACTGAAACACTACTACATTCTCTAATTTTTTCCGTTTTTGTGTTCTTTCGAAATGCTGTTTTCGTCAAGAATTTCAACGTTTAAACACGCCTTAACTGAAATAATTATTTTAATGAATACGAAAAAAATATATATACATGATGATCGATTTTTACTCACGGCTCTGTTGAATCGGCTGGGATCTGTTACAAACATATTTTTTTTGTAATTGCAATATAATAGAACATGTATTTATTTATTTATTTCGTAAATATAACAAACATTAGTTAATGATAAGTATGAATAAGAGCATGAGTTATCAGAATCAAACATATTAACTTGTGTCCTAACATATTTCAAATAGAAACCAATTTAAAATATATAAACAATTAGAAGAAAAAAGTAACCCATAAAAACCAAGTTTTTATTGTACTCCCTTTCTTTGTAAAATATAACAACAATTAAAGACGAATTAAAACATATAACATAACACTAAACTTACAGTAATTTAATATATTTCTAAAATGTTAGATGTTTTGAGCTTTGATAAGACACTTTATGCTTTGAAGATTAAATTCTAAAAACATTTGTCAGTCAATTTAGATTTTCGACATTCGTAGTGAAGTACCTATTATGAATTCCGACGGAGTAATTCAAATTTAGAAAATATTCCGCGACGTTATCGGGCCACTATGCTAGTAATCAAACTTTTCTAATGATTCCAATTTGAAAAAAACAATAAAATTTCTAAAAATCCGAAATTATACTATAATTATTAATTTTTTTTAACGAAAATTTGATAGATCTTCTTGATCGTCGCCACGAGTCTACTTGCCTAGTTTCAACTCGATTGGATCACGGAAAAAGGGTTAAAAATTGATCCAAAGTTTTTTCACCCGGCAAGCTGGCAAGCAAGCAGACGCCACGAGTTAAAAGAAAGGAAGTAAAAAAGTAACCCATAAAAATCAAGTTTTTACTATACTCCCTTTCTTTGTAAAATATAACAATAATTAAGACGAATTTAAACATATAACATAACACCAAACTTACGGAAATTTAATATATTTCTAAAATGTCAGATGTTTTGAGATGTCAAGATTTTGATAGATTCAATTATCATCAATATCGTACCTTATGAATTTCCAGCGTCAAATGATTTAGTCAGAATCAGATTTGAGTAATGTAGAATTCTTCAAAACTAAGCAGAAATCTAAAAGAAAGAAATTATTATTTGATTTTTTCCCAAAAAACCCAATTTTGCTGTCATCTGTGAACCAATTGTTTTGTAAATTTTCGAAATTCGTAGTAATTCAAACCTATTATACCGACGGAGTAATTTAAATTTAGAAAATATTCCGCGACGTTATAATCAAACTTTTCTTATGTTCCAATTTGAAAAAACCAATAAAATTTCTAAAAAAACCGAGATTATACTATAATTATTAATTTTTTTTAACGAAAATTTGATGGATCTTCTTGATCGTCACCACGAGTCTGCTTGCCAAGATTCAGCTCGATTGGATCACGGGAAAAGGGTCAAAAATCGATCCAAAGTTTTTGTTGACGGCAAGCAAGCAGACGCCACGAGTTAATATAAAGGGAGTAAAAATAGAAGAGAAGAACAGTAGAAATAGAATGGAAAAAGTGAATATAAAGAAGCAATGAATAGTGATGACTAATAACATGATGAAACGAATTCAATGAAATAATAACATAATGAAATAAGTGACAATAAGTTTTTAATATTTAATTATTTTATAGATAAGGAATGAAATAATATCAATCACCGCGCCCTTGAGGTGAGTATTCGCGAAAACGGCGCTATACAAATTATCCAAATATTATTATTATTTATCATAATACCTTACCTACTTCAGAAGAGGTATTTATGGATATCCAGCGAGGTAGGTAGTGGCCGAGAGGCATGTTACATATTATCCTAATTTATTTGTATTATGTGTCTGTGTATCAAGCTATCAAATGTCTAGTCTTGACCAATAAACGCCGATTTATCGGCAATGAAATGAAATGAATAAAGTCACGCAAGCAAAAAGAATTGCTTACTGTGCAAATTCCTTGTAATATATCACAACAATACCGAAGAATCGAGAACGGCTTAAATCTAGGGCAATGTATAACATTCGGGAGATGCCTGGAACAACCGAGAAGCGACGAGGACCTTCTCCTGAACACTGTATTAATCTAGAAGTACAAAAATATCAGCATTTTAGTAAACGTTTTATGAATGGACCATTGGCCCCGAAACTTGATGATGATTCAATAAATTAGTGGTTTGTATAAAGTGATTTATTATTTTAATCTGTTCAGCTGTCCATCCCAAACTAAATTTATGATAAAAGAGAAAAAGCATTTTGGATGTTCTGGAGCGTCCTCGAGCGATCTAGAGCAGTGTAGAAGCGGCCCAAAGTTTCTAGGCATTGGCGCGGGGCGGAGTGGCGTGGCTATATATAGGTCGACACCGCACGCCAGGCAATTCATTAAGTGAACGACATAAATGAAGCGATTTTTCTTCTTCTTCTTCTTATGGTGCCAACCCCTATCGGAGGTCGGTGATCATTCTGGTGATTACAATTTTATTTACTGCCGTACTGAACAACTCGGTCGAGTTAAGGTACAGATACACATGCTTATTAGTGGCATGCCACTCAGTGTACTGTACTAAATCAACCGGCGGTTGATTCTTGAGCATGCCACTAAGTGACATACTCATTTCTAGCAATGTGCGTACACACATGCCACTAATAAGCAAGGCCTAAAGAAGGTCGATACTGCTCATGCTCACTAGCTTTACATTTGTACCATCCCTCAAGTTACGCAGCCATGAGGCGTCTTCCTACGCTTCTTTATCACTGTTTTTTTTTAAATAATATTTTTCGGGCGCGAACATTCTATCGAGTTCCAAGCGACATTATTACTGCGATTGACAACGTTGCGGCAACGTTGACACTTCTCCGCACTCTCGAGAGTGGTAAACCGCGCCCATCCACGGTCCGCCGGGCCCGGAATGTTTCCGAAAGCATTCTTGGAACCGCTCGGGCCGCGAGTTGCGAACGATAATAATTGTTGCATTATGAAAACTGAAGAGGCGTGTTACCCAAAGGAGAATGTATTCGGAATGCGATTTCACATGGCGGTTGGTTCACAATCGTTTGCATGCAAAAATAATGGACAGTCCAAAAGAGCACCCGACGAAAGAGGAATGGCAGATTGCGTTGCAGCGCCACTCCGTTTTTTATCGCGTTACGCAAAAATTACTCAAAAATTTGAAACGATCTGATAGAAAAATCACGCTACTACATATTTCATCAAGATATAGTAGTCTTAAATATTAAACAGAGCGGTTTAAGCTTCTTTTAGAGCCAGGGCGCCGCCATACCACCCTTTGTGGAATTGATTTAACAATATTTTTACTCCCTTTCTTCTTTTGCTTGGCGTCTGATTGCTTGCTTGTCTGACGAATAAACTTTGGATCGATTTTTAACCCTTTTCCCGTGATCCAATCGAGCTGAAACTTTGCAAGCAGACTTGTGGCGACGATCGAGAAGATCTATCACATTTTCATTAAAAAAAATAATAATTATTATAGTGTAATTTTGGATTTTTCAAATTTTTAATGTTTTTTCAAACTCAGTAAGTTGTATGAAAATACTCCGACGCATCTGGTAGACACGAGACCCGAATATGACTAAGGGAGTATTTTAAAACCTTGGTTTTTATGGGTTAGTTTTTTTTAATATTCTACATTGGATTTTGAAAATCAAATATCTCGCAGGGGACGAAGAATATTTAGAGAATGTGAAAAAATATGTTGCACCGAAGTATTTTCAAAACGTGAAGGTTGTTACGAGGAAAATTATTGGTCTGTTTTGTTAGGAATTGGATCGTTTGGGCGCGCGGCCGTCAAATTTTGATTACAAATTCAAACTTTGATTACATCAATTTGTGACAAGTCCCTAAATTTACTCAATAGTTTTTTGACATATAGGTACATGGTTTTAGCCGATTTTAGCTTTCACAAAAGCTCATACATTTCTGGCTTTCTTTGCCTTCAACATACATAACATAACCAGCCGTACAGGCCTATAAGCCCAAATACATATGACCAATATACCCGATGAAAACCCAAAAGACGATTTTCATACCCACTTTCCCATATAAAAATAAATTCGTCTCTATGAGACATCTATAATATAATATTATCATGATTTTGGTGTAGTGAATAACTTGCCTAGTGATGCAGTGGTTAGGGATTCGAGTCCCATTACAGGACAACAGCAAAATAAGCCAATTTTCATAGCACAAGCTTTTAGAGTGATTTAAAAATAGTAAGAATATTGATGTGAAAGGTATTCCGCGAACACATCTCTACATAAAACAATTATAAAAAGTTGTAAATTGCATTTTAAAATAGAGTAACTTGTTGCGCACATTAAAAAACCTATTTTTGCAAGCATGAGCAGGCTTTTATTACTTGTCTGTAAATATTATGTAATAAAAGATTTTTACTATCTCCTTAACTTCAGTTATAGGTTTGTTTGTTTTTATTTATTTATTTTTATTTTTAAATATAACATACAGTTAATTACATTTTTTTTATTCTAGTCTGTTAAAAATATAATTAATACATAAATTTAATTCACTGTACCTCTCCAAAAAGATACTTGCAACTCTTGTGCTAGGAGAGCGATTTTTTAATTATGCTTACCTCGAGAACTGTCGGGACAATGAGGGCAAAATTTGGATGGCAGCCGCGTGGCTCAGCTCTGCTTTGCAACGCTGGTTTGCACAGTTGCCTTTAACATTAAAAAATGCCAACCTGGTGGCGAATGAGTGACATCGATATAGGAGCTTTTGTTTTTTTTTTGGTCCTGGTAAGCAGTGGGACTGTTCTCATTATTCTATGCCCCGTTTTCACATATAAATAAAAAATACAACATAGGTATTTTCGTACATATATAAAAAATATAGATATATAGGTACAATATACAAAAAAGCATAATTCTAACTAGAAGCATTCAAAAGATGCTGCAGTTTTTTTCGAGGTGTTTTTTCACAATCTCACACGCAGCTGAATAATTCAATACCGTGTCCTAGTGAAATGGTGGATCCTCTTACTTTTGGATTCAAAATTCAAATCTGTGTCTTAGCTCATCTGCCATTGTTCCTTTGTTGCAGGGTCCGTAATGTGTATCGCATCCCTTACAAATTCGTGGAAGCCTTGGGGCGCCATTATGCGTTTTAACTGCAGCACATTCAAATGCAATTATAGACAATGCACGCTGTTGAGGGCATTATACACGAAATGTCATCGCTTTTCTTTGGGCGCGTTTGATTTGTTTGCTGATGTAACTGAGACTTGGGTGTTCGTGCAACAATGCAAAAAAGCCTACTGCTTGTTCTCTGTGTATTTGTTTGTTAGTTTTTTATTTACAAAAAATTTACCTATGTAAGCGCGCGCAGCAAAAAAGCAGATCAATTTGCTAAATGGGTTGTTTTAACATGATGTGGACCGTAGTAGGTAGGTACCCATAAATATTACTTACTTATTTTACAAAGTACAATATATACGCCATATTTATGGCGTTAAATACTTTTATTATTATTTTATTTTTTTTAAGCTTTTATTATTATCATAAAATTATTTAAATATTTAATTATTAACGAGATTGAATATTAATAAAATTAATCAAGTGATTTTTGGTATAACTGAATTAATCACAATAAAACTTTTTGAGTAAATTATAAAATCACAGACCATAGATTAGAATCAAAGTTTGCTATTTTAGAATCTAACCGTAAAAAATAATTAATCACAGATCACTAAAATATACAGATAATATCAATCGAAAATTACTTAGATAAAAAATATAATGATCTTGTAAATTTTAAAAAACAATTATGAAAGTTTCAAATTAAATAATCTAAAAAAATAAATAAATATAGTAAATAAGTCGCGCTATATTACAAAATCTTCTTACATTAAGAGACCCGGTTTAAAAAGAAAATTAAAAAAACAATATCTATTGTGAAAATATGTTTTATAAACTTAACAGTTATGTTTATTAATTATGCCATTATTACTTCAATTAATACTTTAACTGGATGAATGTGTCTTAAATATAATCGAGGGGGTTCAAACTTCCGCTGTGAACAAATTCCCTCGCTTCAAGATGGATTTTACTTCATATCTGTAGAATTTTACACTTTGTGGTATTAATATATAATTTGGAAATAATGCAGAACTGATTTTTCAGAATTTTCTTATTTTTAAATTCTTACAATACGTTGTATTACGTAAAGGAAAAGTATTAATTTGTTAAAGACAACAAAATATTGAAAAATTTCCCGAAAAATGGCCCTGTACAAATATTATCATCATCTATATAAATATATACCATAGGCAGTTATTCCGTTAGTTATACTAAAATGTGTCTTGTATAATTTTAAATTAAATAATAAAAAAATAAAAATAAATTGTATGTATTAAACCTTGTAAGATAAAATCCAGACAGCTGTCCAGAAACATAAAAATATTAGTGTACAAAACGATCATCAGACCAGTGAGTGCAGCTGAAACATGGGTACTTTTCTATGAGAGGAGAAACATGACTAAGAGGGACGAGCGAGCACTGGACGTTTTTGAAACGAAAATTTTGTAGCGTATCTATAGACCGTTTCTTAACTGTGTACTTTGGTACAAATGTCACAACAATGAGCTCTGTACTTTTTTTAAAGAATATTTTCACAAAATTTATAAAATTGGGAAGACTTCGGTGGCTGGGGGTTGTGTGAAGAGAATGACTGCAGCCTAGGAAGGCCAAAATTAAGATGGAGTGATAATGTCCTCAAAGATATATCTGCCTTGGAGATTCAGAACTGCAGAGAGCTGGCACAAGACCGAGACGAGATAAGGAAGACTCTTGAGGAGGCCAAGGAGCATCAGTGGTTGTATAGCCAAAAGTGATGATGAATTCTTTTAATATTTTTGCGTTGAAGAATTTCCATTATTCGCTTTGATAAACAACTCCATTAGATAAACAAACTTCCGAACGAATAGTGCTAGATAGAATAGTACCTACTACCCAAAATATTACGATATATAAAATATTACTATATATACTATGTATAAAAATAATCAAATCAAAACACAGACAAGTCTGTATAGATTTAACCAAAGACGCAATTGAAACATTACATTCTAAATAAATGATATGTAGAAATACGAGTTCACTGCACGGTGACGTATATTCAGAATTAACTTCACAAGCCCAGAAAAATTCACCTAAAATTAACTTAACGGAACAAACGAAAGTAATTAAATGTTGGCTAAGAAATTTGTTTGCAGCGGTACAGTTGCTAAGTAAACCGTTGAACGTTGAATAATATACGGCTCACGTGATTTAATTACCACGTAACGTATTTTGTGGAACACAACGTACCGCTTAGTTCTGGACAACTGGATAAAATAATGGCCCGCGTTATTTTCAGTTTGGACAAAATATATGAATCAATTTTATTTTTTCCTCTTATTTTGACACCTTGATGTCTTAAGTTCATCTTGCAGTCCGATTAATAAATTTCATTGTATGTGTAACCTTTTTTATTTAACTTTAATTTACCGTATTCATTACACCTTTAACATGGTTTTTGCAGATATCGAAATTTTTGTTTAGTGGTAAACTAGCAAGGTGTCATTTGCATTTCTTCTTACACATACGCCCATTCTTACACACTATACACACACTCACACACACCCACATACAAACGCACGCACAAACACACACTACTTGAATTACTCTGTAACCGACGCATACCTATACCTACTCCCGTGAAGGTAACATTTCTTGTAATTGACCAAAAGCTTTATCTAAAATAAATATTATTGACATCTGTCGGCATCATAAAAAAGGTATTCTGTTTTAAGATCAACAGATCTCAACAGATCTCAACAAATTCACTACAGTGAATTTTTAATACTTCCATACAAAGTTAATAAATGGAATTAATCTGTATAAAAACACTATTAATTGAATAACAACATGTTTCGGGGCCAAAGATTCCTCTTTGTATACGTGTATCCTGATGATACAACGAAATCTAAAAATTAAAATTGGAAGTACAGTTGCCGGCAAACTTCATGAAATTCTTTGGCGTAGTGGGGGAATGCGCAGAAGACGAAATTTGGGTCTCGTTGGTAGAAAGGTAGATGCGCAAACGTCCCCCCACTACGCCGCAGAATTTCAAGATGTTTGCCGGCTACTGTATAGGCGTTAACAAAAACAAAATTTATACATATATTTTTTTTATTATTTGTATGTATATAGGTACACTTATATTTTATTTATTACACCTACATGTTTCGAAAAAACCTTTCCATCGTCAAGGTGTTTTATAAATGTCAAAACGAACAATTTTGATATTTTAATAATTATAAAACACCCTGACGATGGAAAGGTTTTTCCGAAACATATAGGTGTAATTCATTAATAAAATATAAGTAGATGCACACAAATAATAAAATCTATTTTTTTTTAAATGTCAATTTGCAAAGTTGCACAATCGATTGAAAAAATATTTTTTGTTCCAATTTTTATTTTTAGTATTATTTGAATTCTGAATAAGGGACTATTTATTATAGTTTTCTTTTTTTTATTATAAATAATGTCCCCCAGAAAGCTTTAATTACTAAGCCATACAAAATGATATCTTTTTTAATCCAATAAATTGTGATTAAAAAACTCACAATTTCCCGTCATTATTGACGCCTTAGTTAAAAGACGCATGCTCACAAAAGTTTTTAAAATTTAAAAATAAAAAATGAAAATATTTTACCTTTAATTGGTTTTAATGTTCAGAAACATAGAAATCGTTAGCCGTGATCTAAACCTAAATAAAGCACACGCCCCGGGCGCACATTTTCCCACAGCGCCCGCGCTAAGTATATATTTTTATAAAATAAATTGCACCATAATGAAACACATCGCACGGACAAATCTCGTGTTTATGTCAATTTGGAGGTAATGGTATGTGACTGTCTGGACGGCCGGTATTCCATCGGCACTCAAACTTTCTGTTTTACCGACCGTATTATCATGTCATTCTCACGTTACTTGTGTTGTAAATTCATTATTTGCATTTTTATTAAATTGTGTTGTAAATTCATTATTTGCATTTTTATTAAATTGTGTTGTAAATTCATTATTTGCATTTTTATTAAATTGTGTTGTAAATTCATTATTTGCATTTTTATTAAATTTTTAAGAATTTTGGTGTCAACAAAACACCATGGTGTTCTTATTACTACACTGAAGGGCGAGAAACTTGGAATTGACTCAAAAAGAATGAAAATACAGTATTAAACGATTGCCTTATATGAAAAAAAACCTTCTCCAAACAAAATTCTTTGAGATTTCATTGTAACATGAATCAAAAACCCAATGAATAGTTAATATGAAAAGATTTTATACTTTAGATTTTGACCTGTTTTATTTCAAACGTTTAAAATTTCTTCTCCTATTAATAATAATTATGTAATCCGTTCTTATAGAGTAATTTGTACTATATTTAACGAGTTAAATTTTGAGTCTTAATAATAATGAATATATATATATATATATATATATATATGAAGATATCTCTACATGAGAGAGTACGGGCATTATCCTTGCCTTTACCCAACCGAGTTTCTCCAGGGTATGCTTGGCTACAATAGTCTAGAGACTAGAAGGAATGTGTATTTGATTACACATTTTTATCGATTATTGCGCGGTATGATCGATAATACTGAAATTATGCAGAGCATTGGTTTGTATGTTCCTGATAATTTCCTTAGACATCGTCAGTATAGATTGTTTCACATTCCAATATACAGAATCAACCTGCCGATGGTTATGCCTGTTGGAAGAGCTACAGCTATGCTGAACAATATCGCTTTGGACATTGATCTGTTCCATATCTCTGAGAGAGTTTTCCGAAGCAAAATTCTCCTTATCATTTGTTATGAATATGTATGTCAATTAAAACGTTTTATAAACTCTTCATTTATGACATTTACGACTTGAATGTACTTTTGTTATGTAAATGTAATATAGAAAAATAAAATTGAATTGAAATTGAATGAAATCACATATTAATGTCATTTTCGTTCAAAATTTTTGATATTGAAATTTATCACATTTGGCGAGTCAATAGAATGAAGTTATGGTAAACTTTCTTAATGTCTGATAATAAACAAATGTACCGCTTACTGCACACCACCAATAGTTATTGGTACAATAATACTCATCCTCAATATATACTCTACAACCCATAATGACTTTTGACAGCCATCAAAATTCTTAGCGTTTTTGTCATACGTGGTTGTTCACCTATATTAGTGAAATCCTTTAAGACATCATCGTTCAAACATAGTTCTTAACATAGCTCTAAAAAATTATCATCATTGTCTAACAAGTGAAAACTTTTCTGAACTCTCGAACCACATCATGGATAATAAATAAATCATTGTTTTCATTCATGCACCATTAAACTTCTCCAACCTGTCACACGTTAAGAATAATTTTGAAACAAAGATATAAAAAGAAATTTGAACTGGTGTATTAATTTGCTTAACAATATTACTTTTACCAACTCTTCTCAACTCCTCTCAATATTACCGTTACCACCACATTTACACCAGTAACTTTGGCTCATTTTTTCAATAACTAATTAGTTAATTCTTTGTATTTCCAACTTATTTATGTAAAAAAAATTCTCTATTTTAATGTAATCAGTTTTATATTTTACCTAAATGCAAGCATAAGAATATAAAATATAATTAAAAATATGTACAAGTAACGTAGTTAATGTTTTTTTATCCATTTTATTGATATGCGTTTAACTGTTTTCGTCAAGTACACTAACAATTCACACATTCTAAATTCGCAATAGTAATTGTTAAAGCGATTTCTATATGCAATAAAAATTTTACCCAAGCAATGAATAATTAATACTTTGAAGTTAAGTAATCAATCAATTATTTAAATTGAAAAACAGTATGGAATCCACTGACTAATCAAATGAAGAAACATCGTACACACGTAACCGGAGCAAAAAAATACCACACAAAAATATAAAAAATAATACAACCTTAATTGAATGGGGATGCCACGTGGCCTATAATTTAGAAATCCGCAATCGTCTCTCGGAATAGGGTCAAGTCAATAAAACCAACCGTATGGATAATAACGGCTTAGGGGTAGGTATAAGCAATCATTTCTATAGGCTCTGGAATTAACATCCATGGCATCATCGTTGACAAGGACGTAACATTTTGATTTCAGGTGTTTTTTTTTCTTGTTTTAGGATTGGCAAACTTTGGGACAGGTCTCTGACCGAACATTCAAGATGAATGGACCATTTTTTTAGCTTCGGAATAAGTGTAGCTCTGGAATGTTTTAAGGTAAAATATTATTTTTAAACTACGGAATCAATCACGTCTGAGCGATGGTTGCCATTTTCATGAAATTATTTTAGGTTTTTTTATTTTTTTGACAAGATTTTAAGAAAATTGTGTGATTGACTTTTTTTTAATTTTTGGTTTCAAATATACTGCATTTGATCTCGTTTTCAGTAATAATTTCTGTAGCTTAAATTTAGTGTAAAATCAAATTGCATTTGATTTTTCTATCTATGAACTTACAATACTGTATCCTTATTTTAGATAAATAGGATTTTTATTTATACATTTATTATCTTGACAAAAAATTCATTAATATTAAACTTAACTGCACACACTTGAATTTTATGACGAGAATATACTATTGATTATAGGAAGCTCGTTTTTGATTAAAAAACATTTATTTATCACTACATTTGTCCTAAGCCAATTTTAAATTGGTATTCTCGATTAGTTCCTGGATTCTGTTATTTATCATATCGTACATTATTCAACTATACTATTTTGGTCCATAATTATAACTCTATCTGTTTTATTTTAATTACATTTCTTTAGAGCAAAGATTTAATTTCACTTGAAATGTGATCTTGTAGTTATGAATGTACATTCTTTCATTTAAATTGTATTTTAAAATTGAAATAGTAATACTTCTGATAAGAAATTAAATTTTTGGTGATGATGTTAAACTTTAAGATTTTATGCTTCAGTTTTTTGATAATTCATGTCGATTTTCAATGTTTAAATTTCTTATGTAGATATTTCTTTAATTTCAAACTTTGAAAATAAAACATATTTGCCAATAAAAGGGTAAGTGATACTAATTTAAGTTATATGGAAGAAAAACAGTTCTTAAAAAGCGACGCTCCATCGACGTCCTAGGACGAGTTTTAAACACTCTATACACAGGTGTCCCGCATCTTGACGTCAAGCCGAAATTAGGGGATAGTTTAGGTCATTATAGTCATCAGAAAAATATTTTAAAAAATAAAAATAAAATAAAAGAACAGTCAGTTAAAACTGGGCAAAGTATTGATTTTGAGTACATGGTTTGGTCAAAAAGTGACATATTCTTTTTGGCTTTGAATTTTACAATGTTTACAAATACTGACAAAATTTTACAGAAGCATTAATCAGGATTACATAATAATAAAAAAAGTTAAGAAAAATGAAGATTTTTTTAAATGCTTTTAATTTTTAAAATACATGACGTAGATTTTTTAAAATATTTTTCTGATAACCATTATCACCCGATTTCGGCTTGACGTCGAGATACTGGACACCCTCTGTAAATAACAAGTAAGACTAATTGTACTTTACAAATAAATATGAATTTCTCTAGAAATGTTGTTTACTCACTGAGGATAGTTTGAATAATTTTCCAATATTTTTACCGCACGGCAAAATTGCCTCAATTTTCAATTACTTTTGAATAGCAAATGGAAAATTGTATCAATGCTCAATTTGTAATAAGCAAACCATTCAATTTATATAACTGTCCATGGGTTGTTTACGTAAGCACAAGAAAGGCAATCAACATTCCGTGATGAGGATGCGAAATTACCCTATCGAGTTATTTTATGTCTTTTGAAAAACAGTAATGCAGCTGTTTTTAGAGAAATTCCAATTACGCCGACATTGAGCGGTTTCCTTTTGATTATAACGATTGAAAAACAAACTATTTCAACCTTAGACCACGAGAAATGTGAGAATAAATTCAAAAATGAAATAATAGGAAAGAGATAATAATGGCAAAATCTTCTTGCAATGCAATGCAATCTTAGAATGACTAAAATATCATCGCGTTTTTGAATTAGTAATAACTTTACTGAATTCGCGAACCACATCATGGATAATAATCAATCTTTTCATTCATTTACCATTCTTAAACTTCTCCACCCAATCGTGCGTAAAGGTAAACGATGAAAAAGGTATTGATCACTTTAAATTAGTTTGAGAATAATGGGTACAATCTTCTTGCAATGCGATTATCGCCAGTAGGAATTTCAGACAAAGTCGATAGAAAAAAAAATTGTTAGCTGAGATGGTTGTCATGTGAAACGTGTAAGCAAGGAGAGGATGATTTAAGATGTCAGGATCAAAGGGCGTCCGCGAAATTCAACTACCAAATAGAGTACCTGGGAGTACACAAGGAAGTGGATGAGGAAGCATGATGATAAATAAATTAGAAAGCAATCTTTTATACTGTTTCTTGAGTCGCTTCAACTGTTTTAATTTTTCCCATGGTAACTTAAATCGATACCTTCGTTTTTAATTCTTCATATCGACGGAAAGGACGGGATAAAAAGCATTTTTAGATAGCTTCATTATATCTTACCAAAAGAAATTAAAACAAAAAATTGCCTCTGAACATTGTGACGCTGCAAAGAAAATTCAATAATTATTAAATATGGTTTGAACTCGATGCATAAAACGATGCTCAATTGCTAATAATGCTTACTTATTTTTGTACTACTTTTTTAATTTTTATTTATTTCTTAAGTTAGTTAATATTACGTTTTGTATATTAACTAATATTTTACACGTCTTCTAGCATTCTAAAATTTATTACTACTATAATATCCACAATAACCTACATATTTACATTTACGTCTAATTTAATCTATGATTCAATTTGATTATTTATTTGCTATCACTATTTGCTTGCCATCACTAATAAACAAACGCATGAGAGCAAATATAAAAAAAAATAGGGTTGGTAGAGGGATAAATGTTTTCTCTGCTCAACACAGTTTTAATGTTCTGTAGTATAATTGATGGAAATATCTATAATTGATAGGTACTGATAAAACAAGGCGTACTTACTGATGTAAGGTGAAAGGGTGGTTATAACCGAAATATTGAGAGGAGAGGAGAAGAGTTAAGCTTGATATCGTTAAGCAAATTAATACCCGAAAATAAATTCCAAGTTTTCTGTAATTGAATGTACCTATTTAGTTCAATATTTCACTTATTGATGGAAAGTTCTGTCACTCTGCAAACTCAAGTACATATTTTAATATATAATTATACTCAAGTAGAGTAAAAACAGTTTTTATGTTTGAATGAATTGCCAATCAGGCTAAATAACGAACTTGGAGTAGATATTTCTCATTTCATATTTTTATATCGTATAAGAAGTACGAGAGATACCTATTCTATACATGAAATCTATAAATGTAAAGTTACATTTTACAGCCAGCTAGCGAAGACAAAGGCTTGGACACAGGATCATTAATGATGATGATTAATTACAGATGATTAAATTATAATAATTTTGAACTTTTTTCAACTATATATAGTTTTTTGACCGTGCAGAGTTCAGCCTATCATGGCCATCTTCAGACTGGAGCGATATTCTCTTAAGCTGGGGTATTTTTTATACAAATTTAGCACAAGGGTTGCAAAATAACATTGAGTCTATATGATGTTTATGTAATAGTGACTGCTTGGCAAGTATATATAATTTCAAAATGATGTCTGAATAGTAACGAAATAAAACAGAACGGAGAGTGATTTCGGGATCTCTTGTCATGACAATCTCTCTAATAAATAGTATGTATTTTTAAATACATATATCTACCTAAAATTGTATAATATTTTTGTATCCTTACAACATAATATCACAGAATATGCGGCCCTTGTAGCTCAGTAGGCATGACTGGGGTTTCTCACACCGAGGGTTCCGAGTTCAATTCTCGGTGAGGTCACAATAAATCTATGTGATTTACTGAAGGTGATGTAACAACTTCAGTAATCGGGACTTTTGGCCTGTTGAAGCGGTAAAAAAAATAAAGATAAAGAGAATATATAAGATATATTATAGAGATCTCGCAGAAATGAAGCTATGAGTATGAGGAACGTGTATGGAAGTCTTTTTATACGATGTCCCAGGGCTTACAACCTGTACGAGCTGGCTTATGTGATCATTATAAGAACATCATAAGAACATCCACAAATTATTTTTTATTTTATTCTGTAACTGTAACTGCGTTCTTAGAACATATCTACATATAACAATATTGTTATAACATGACATTATAAGACATTATAAGAACATCATAAGAACATCCACACATTATCTTTTATTTTATTCTACAATTGTAACTGCGTTCTTAGAACACACCCACATATAAAAAATATTGTTATAATACGACAGATGGATGGATACGACGAAAAATTTGGAAGATCGTGTTTATTACCATATTTCCAAAGGGAACGATGAATCTTCGAGGGCCACGTACCAGGAGCGAAGAGTGAGGAGGAAGTGAACAGCCAGCCAGTGACCGTATCGCACGACAGTTAGTCAAGTGGTCGAACCGGCGCGCACGGCGAGCGACATGCTTGTGGGCTCGATAATAGCCCGCGCCATACCCAAGCGGCTCGAGCGCTGGAGAAACCCGGCCCGGAGTCGGCGCCGCTGCTTGTACGCACGTACCAGTGAGCACGGACTTCGAGTTCATTTCGTGTGATTTGTGACCAACGACCCATCGTAGACAGAACGCTGAGGACGTTCGCTAGTCTATCTACGGCCATTTGAAGAGGATTTGTATCGTATGGAAAAAGTTGATGACATTTTTGCTGATAGTATAACTGTGTATAGGACAAACTGATACAATTGTTTACATCTCAACGAAATGGAAATGGACAGTAAATTTTTCTATTTTACCTTTAACTATTATTATTTGTACCTTTAACTGTATTATTATTTTATCTGTCTTATGTTTTTCTGTATTATTATTATTATTATTATTACCTTTTAACTATTATTATTGTAACTTTTAACTTTTTTATTATTTTAACTGTCTTATGTTATTTAAAAAAAAAATTATTCTGTACATTTGTAAAAGCCCATAAGGGCGTTAAATAAATAAATAAATAAATATGTCCGCCTCTACTACACATGTTTCAATGTCCGATATGTCACGTGGTTGTGGTGAATGGGATTGTCTTACGAACCGAATGATACGACCATTTTAATAAATTTATATAATTAAATCACGTGGTGTAAAACAAAACCACTTCGTAAGGCGAGAAGATTGGGCCACAGAGGAAGAATGTCATCCCTCACGCAAATTTAAGACATGTTTATACTACAGATTTATTCTTGCGTAGTTAAATCCTGCAGTAAGATTTTTTTTTTAAATTTCGTTCCAAACCGAGCCACTAAATAAAAACGTATTTTTGTAACAATGCGCTATTTAGTGAAAGACATTATGAAGTTTGACATTTTCATAATTGTTTAATTAAAAAATTTACAAGCCCGTAAATAAGTAAAACATATCGGAACCGGCTGTAGCAGCAGATTGTGTACCGATAAATTTACGTAAGTTCATGTCTATACACATATTTTGGTGGTCTGCGCAATGAATACTCAATATGTGAAGTAAATGTATGTAAAAGGCAGACGATACGAAAATGTTACGGTTATACCAATAAAAAAAATAGTTAAATTGAATTTCAATAATCCTTGATTGTTAATATTGTTTCAAAATATTACCATAAACATTAAACTTTTGCTTCACACTAAAGAAAACATGTACAAGACTGAGCCAGTCAAGTATTTGAATAGGTGAGTTATTATAATAATTTGTTTTCTTTAACATTTAACTTCGGAACGCAGTATGAAATGAAATAATATTTATGAAGGAATTTCAACTAGCCATTTGATATTTTGCATAATATAACATTTTGTCGCTGGTAGGTATTTCTTATAAACGACAAGTTTATCAAATTCCGAAAGTTTGTTAAATGGATTTTTTTAAAACTTACTATGTAAATGTGTACCGAATTTGTTCTAAATTTCTTCGAAACTAAAGCCACGTATAAAACTTTTTACAACAAAATGAGTCAAAATCTATCAACGTTGTTAACACAAAACCGATACATTTCACAATTATAATTGATATATTATTAATAGAAAGAAAACACTTTAAAACCGCTATTTATTGATTACTAAACATGTATCGGGGCCAATCATCAGGATACAACGTAAACTAAAAATTATAACTGAATTTAAAGACAAACATAAAAATAAAAAAAAATAACTAATTAATAATTAATTAAAAAACCAGTTTAAAACTATTTGCAAAAGGATTTAGTTATTTATAATATTTCATTTCCTATTAACAAGTTTTCTAATTCCTAAAATGTCTAATTTATCTATTTGTAATCCTATGTTATTTGCATGTAAAAGTTCTAAGCCCTGTTAATGTCGAATGAATTGTATTTTTCCAAAAGATAATTGGAAAATTCATAACAGTTATTCTATTTAAACATCTTAAGCTTCATAATTGTAATATTAAAATTTCTGCTATTTTTACAAATTAAGTTATAAACCCCGATTTTTTAAAGATTTATTTTACATAATTAATCTTTGAATATAATTATTTTATTTTTTATCACTATAGTAAGCTGTAGAATAATGTATAGAATTTGGGATGTTATTAAAAAACAGTCACCAAATACACCAAATAAGAACATGCAAACATTATATAATTTTTGAAAGTTGTAGGTATATATGTTTCAAATTGGAATCTTTCATTTATTTGAAGTGGCTGTGCTAGAGACATCTGTAGTCTTTTCTCGTGAAATAGTATAGGTAGATTTTCGCAGCTAGTAATGATACTTGTATATTTTAAATATATGTGGGGTATAACAGCAGAGCCAACAATATCCAAAAAATTTTAAAAAATGTTTTGAATGCAGTCACCGAGGATCACTGATTCAAAATATACTGAATTATTTCGAATCATGAATTCAGTCAGCTTAAAATTAGTAATCCGATGACTTTGACGATGACATTAATTTTTTTGGGATATTTCTGCGTTTGCTTTTATATCCCACATATGATATTCTTCCGAATCATTTACCAAATTCATTAGGATACATTTTAATATACATATACATATCTGGAGTATTAATGTGAAAGATTATTAAATTAATCGGAGATTTAGGTCATCGAGTAACGAGCTTATTTGAAAATGGCGTTGCCACGGACAATTAGCACCGGCATCTGTCTTTCTGGAAAGGCTCCACCTGCCTCGCCTCGGAAACGTGTTTGTCAATTAAAGTGTCAATAATAATAATCGTCGACACCGCTCCACGACATCGGCGGGCCGACCGTGAACTTCCCGATGCTCAACGTCCGTCACGCTGCTGGTTCGAGGACACCCTCCATCTTCTACTCTCTGCTGTGGCTTCACCGCACTTCATCTCCTTCTTCTTGCCGATGTGATCCGGCGTTTTCTCTCTGCTCCCGATCCTCCTCCTGCCTTTTAATTTTTTAATTCCAACGTCACTCCTTCTTACATGATGACCTCATGACTGATGTTGAAAAACTCTCTTATATCTACATACTTTTCAGCACATATGTTCCCAAACCCCGCACGCGGAAATAAATATGCAAAACTATAATTTTGGATTTGCCTTAATAGGCCGAACATTTTATTACATGCACGCAAATTCTTTTCAGACGAACCGACTCATTTCTCACACGACAAATGTGAAGGTATTTTATCATAGCCTTCACATTTTTTAATTGAGATAAATTATATCTGTCTCACAGAGACGAAGCTGTTTATATTGAAAAAAGGCTAACTGCCTGTCTGAATTATTCGCCATCTTTGTTTTAAATTTGTCATACCCATGAAAGAGTTTATATAGAACTTTTTGACTAGATTATAAAGTAATATTCTTTTAAATGTTTATACGATTTTCGTACGAATTATTTAAATATACATATACTAGAATATGCCTAAAAATTATTTTATTCTTGGAGCATACTAAAAAATACCAGACGGCATTTTATAAAAAACAAAATATTATTTTTATTAAATATCGCTAAGACATAAAAACAACTAGGTAATTAATCTAAAGTTGAAATTCAAACATGTAAAAGTTCGTCATTCTTGGCGGGTTACAAGTAGTATGTATATATATGCATATTCGCGCTGACCTAAATATTCCAGACAGAAAAAGCTATGTAAATATCACGATACCAGAGCCCACCCTACCATAGTATTTGCTGCTTCAGACAAACATACTTATTCTTATTCGTTCTTAAGATTATTCTAAACACAAGTCCAGAATCTTGCTAGAATCTTCAAAATGTATTTACGATCTACTCTTGGAATCTTCCATTCTCCACTCACTTCACCACGCATCCTTTCTATAATATAATACACTAACCGATTCCTGTAATGTAAAAATTCCCTTACATTAATTTTCAACACAATTATTTACTCTCATTCACGTTTACCTCTCATCTCTGAGAGGGCATTTTTTACATTCAAGATTGCATTCGTAGGAAATACACTATTCCACTGCATTCTAAAATAATTGATTATATATGCATTTGCTCCTCAGCAATACTCGGTAGTGCATAGAGCAAATAACAATGGTTGACATTTCACACAATATTATATTTAGCTTTGGCAAACATCTGACACTCAGATCTGATTCAAAGGAATCCAGACGGCGCAATCCTCAAGTTTTCAAACTGGAATTATGTAACTGCAGATATCTTGTAAGAGAATCAAACATGAATATTGTTGCACCGGTTATCATTTCGATTTTATAATTTTAACATTATAAAACACAAATAAGTTATTATACAAGGCGTCCCGTATATCGACGTCAAGCCGAAATCGAGTGATAGGCCAAGTCATAATAGTTATTAGAAAAATATTTTAAAAAAAAATTAAAAAAACAGTCGGTTAAAACTGGGCAAAGCATTGATTTTGAATTCTCGGTTTGGTCAAAAAGTGATATTTTCTTCCAAGCTGGAGTAGTCAGCTTTGAATTTTGGACAAAAGTTTACAGAAGAATTATCAAGGATTACATAATAATAAAATTAAAAAAAGATTTGTAGCAACAGGAGTGAAAAGATCGTCACAGGGTGTAGATTTTTTTTAAATGCTTATAATTTTAAAAACACATGACTATTATGACTTGACCTATCACCCGATTTCGGGTTGAGATACGGGACACCCTGTATATGTAATTGTAGGGTCAAAAAATGCATTAAATTAATTGTTTATTTTTAGGATATTTTATCACGTTTAACTTGATCGTAAGGTTTGAATAATATTAACTAACTAACTAACCATTACGCCGTTTTCCCGCAGAGTAGAATGCCATACTCTTCTGTCTTGGCACACCACTTTTGCTTCGGCTACATTCATACATCTTCTCATACAAGTTCTACGGTTGTTGAGGCTTTTAACAGGGCCATCCTCAAATACTTGGAGTATCTGATAGTGCCAGATCTTTCGCGGACACCCTCTGTTCCTGTTGCCTTCAACACTCGCCTCATATATTTTCTTAAGCATCCTTTTCTCGCTCATACGTTCCACATGACCAAACCATCTCAGCGATCCTTTTTTTATTCTGTCTACCACATTACAGCCAGCAATACATTCACTCCTAATTTGTTCATTCCTCACTCTATCGACCAAAGATTTTCTACACAAGCGTCTTAGTGACCGTATTTCCACCGCATTCAGTCTACTTTCATTCCTTCTTTGCCAACTCAAGTATTTAAAAAAAATTGGAGCGATATGTATACACACAGACTAGAATAATCTTGCTAGACAAAGGTATAATCACACAAGAAAGTTGTTTTATCTGTTGAATGAATAAATATTATGAATGTGCATCAAGTAATGCTATGTTTCTCCATTGCCAGCTTAAAACATTTCGAATGCTTTTTTTAAAGAATCGAGGTGTACAGATTATTTTAGAATACATTTCGATACTGTCTAATGTGTTAAAATATTATGTAATATATACATCATTTAACATTCGAGTCGTTTTAAGGCGAGATACATTCAAACTTTTATTTTCTTATAATTTTAATTTTAATTTAATTATATTTTCGATTTTAATTTTTAGGTTAGAAAATACGTTTGGTTGGAAATGTTTCAAACTCTGACGCGTATACGGCGAAGTACCATCTATATTATGATTGCTTCAAAAATGCAGTATTCGAGTGAAAAGTTTTAATAGTTTTAAAAATAACCATATCGCATGAATAGCAGCAGCCAATGGGCGATTGCTAATCGCGACAGCTAGCCGTGGCCACTATCGGTAGTGCTGTGGCCAGTACAGCTGCCCGCAGGGCCTAGCAGCAAGCAATTGGTGATACCCGCTTGACGTGATTAACTGCTAGTGTCAGTTGATTGCAATGATCTCAACGAAATTTTGACTAAGTTGAACTAACGTATATTAATGTGACGGCTGCAAGATGTAAATATTCCAAATAAATTCCATACATGTGACGGGTGCAAGATGTAAATAATCCAAAGAAACTCCCTAAATGTGAAGAATACAAGATGTAAATTTGGCAAATAAATTCCATAAACGTGACGGGTGCAAAATGTAAATATTGCAAATAAATTCCATAAATGTGACGGGTGCAAGGTGTCAATATTGCAAATAAATTCCATAAATGTGACGGGTGCAAGGTGTAAATATTGCAAATAAATTCCATAAACGTGACGGGTGCAAGATGTAAATATTCCAAATAAATTCCATACATGTGACGGGTGCAAGATGTAAATAATCCAAAGAAACTCCCTAAATGTGAAGAATACAAGATGTAAATATGGCAAATAAATTCCATAAACGTGACGGGTGCAAGATGTAAATATTGCAAATAAATTCCATGAATGTGACGGGTGCAAGATGTAAGTATTGCAAATAAATTCTATAAATGTGACGGGTGCAAGGTGTAAATATTGCAAATAAATTCCATAAATGTGACGGGTGCAAGATGTAAATATTGCAAATAAATTCCATAAATGTGACGGGTGCAAGATGTTAATATTGCATAATAGAAATAAATTCCATAAACCAGCTTGATGATCGAGTTGGCAGGGCGAAGGAAGCTGGGTGATCAGTACTACTCCAGATTGATATCAGACCCGACATGCATGTGGAAGACGAGAGGAGCAAGATCTCGATGGCCAAGTTGGCATGATGCCTGTCTGCAACAGGCAAAGGTCATTGGCTCGAACCTCACAAATTTGAACGTTATCAACCTTATAATGCTAAAACTTCTGAAAAAAATGTTACATACAATAAAAGGTAAAAAATTATTTATCTGAAAAAAAAATTTGCTTCACACTTTTTTGTAAAAGTCTAACTTTTATTTATTTTTCAATATTGTCACAATAAAGCTTGAAATCAACCTCAAACCTTTACCCCAAAACTCAAACGTCATTTTAAAATAATACAAACCGTCAGATGTCGCCGACATGAACAATGTCCGATAAAATAACGCGTCAGCATTTTGATTATATTTATTTATTTGTATAACTGATGTTGTAAAACCAGTGAATGATTATAGTATAATTCATTTTAATTACTTAAAAAAATTGTATTAACCATTTGGGGTAACTGTACGTCTACCGGTTTTGATACCATTGTATTTTCATCAGGACGGACGCATACTGTATTTTTATATTGATTGTGCCATCCGGAATACCGAATTTCACAGTCACTATTGGGTCAAATATTGATTAAAAGATTTGGGGATCACACACAAGGGAAGCTAAATAAAAGTGTGTTGCAATAAACCTGATGCTGAAGATAATTTTTTTATTATTCTTTTTTATTTTAATTTAATTTAGTATTCGATAAAAACTCGTTAATAACCACTGCAGATAAATTTATGTTTTAAAAGTATAAATTCGCCACTGCCGTTAATGTCGGTGCATAAAAATAGTTTTTTTGTGTGTGTACGTGTCACATTACTTATTCATTATTCACATTATACACAAGAATGTATAAACATGTGTAAATTGGTAAATAAATTGATTAAAATTATTTTGTATGTACACGTTGTCGTTTGGTCAGAAACACGCAACATTTTTGATTGAATTTTTATTTGCCTTATCAAATTGAATTTTATATACAAAGTGCCAATCCTAGTCCACAATACTTCTAGGGGCTATATATTTTATGAATATGAGTCGAAAATGTGGCAACACTTTGTGCGATATATCAATAGTTATTGAGATACGCGACTTCAAAGTTTGCATTATTTTTAAATATTTTTGTTTAAAGTAATGTTTATGTTTATGTTAATTTATATAGCGCCATTTTTACGTAAGAGATGCTTCAAGGGCGCTTTAAAGGGGCGACATCCCGAAAAAATGAGTTTTTAGGCTCTTCTTGAAGTGTTCCTGGTTCTCCATAGATCGCCGCAGCATTGGAGGCAGCTGATTCCACATAGCTGGGCCCGCAAAGCTGAAAGCAGGTTCCGCAAACTTGGTGACTCCAGGTCTCCTTGGTAGGAACTACCAGCCTGCAGAGTGCCTCCGATTTAGCTGACCGCAGTGTGAGCCGTCTTCCAGTGATATTGTCTGGGATACAGAGGTCGATCAAATATTGTGGTGCTTATGTATATCGACTTCTATAAATTCATTTGCACTTTTGCCTTGCTAAAATTCGGAGCAGAATATTTCTGCAAGATTAAATTTTTTTATTTGAATAAATTTATTATATTCAATATAAGTTGCTTTAAGGATTTTACAGAAAATATCTGAATATATTTTTAAAAGTACAAAATTTGGAGTCGCATAAATTTATAACTATTTTCGACTCATATTCTTCAAATCGAGTATTTTGAAATTGATCTGAAACAGTCTGCAAAATATAATCTTATAAAGTTTAATTTTAAATTGATAATTATTTACAATATTTAGTGAGTATGTTTAATTTTTGTCTTTACTACTTGATTTGTCCCCAGAGGGATTATCATTAATTAAGATAAATTAAAGATGTCTCGCAGAGACGAAACTATTTATATGAGAAAGTGTGAATCAGAGTTGCTTGTTGTGTAATTTTTATTTTAGTTTTATATTTATATTTATTTTATACAGTAGATACATAATAATGTTTTTTATAATAAATTGATTTTATGTTATGACATTTTAAAAACATTATACTCCCCATAATGTGAGACAAAGCTCAAGCTTATGGATGGAGTATTTACAAGCCAAATTAAAGTATAAGAGCAGAAACCATTTAGAAGTAGTAATTTTTTTATTATACAGAAACCATTTGAGACATGTGGGCAATGTTAGACTACATCGTTGACCAAAATTAAGGATTTAACTTCTTTCTTAAACTGTTCGTATTTGTAAAATAATGATTATGACTCTCACCTAGTGATCCAGGGATCGGTGGTTTGAGCCCCATTCCAGGACACCAGCGAGTTATTCCTATTTTCGTAGCACGAGCGTTTACCTTATTTTGAAAATTGTATTATTATGTAAAAAAGATGTTTTTTTTGGGCATTCACAATACTTACGACCTGTCATAAGACTGGCTTAAGCAATCACTTTACACAATTTAACGTTCACCCTTCCACCCATGATCGACCTATAAAAGAAACTACCATACGTACTTTCCCATATAAATAGATTCTTCTCTGTGGGACATCTATAGCTTACCTTAAATTGTAAATTATTGGTCTAGAGCTGTGGGATAAAATATTTATTTTTGGACAGCGCCGTACTAGTCCAAACCATCGGGCATGGTGGCTCATTTGAGTTTCAGTAATTATATGATTTTATTTTTTGAATGCCAAGACTTCCGTTCAGTGCCCAATATCCCGTGATTAATACATGGGCCATAATGGATTTAGATTTAGCATATGGCCCTGGTATCTGCGTTAGATTTGAACATATGGTCCGGTTGGATTTCTAGTGCAATCCTTTTCAAGCCTAAACATTAACATCTTTGTACATTGTCTCGTAGCTAGTAGTAAAAACCACTCATTTTGAATACAAAATATCCTTTATACTTTGGGTGAAACACTTAACAGTTAAGAAGAAATGCGATATCAAAATTTGCATTTTTTTACAATATTTCTGATCTTTTGATAAACTGTGGACTGTCGCGAGGGTAATTTATATTTTAAATTAAAAATTCATTCGCTTTGATACAACTCTATCAAAAAACCCAAGCTAATGAATTTTGAAAATTTGATATAGACCACTTTCATAATACTCCAACGTTTTACCAGGTAGGTCAGAAATAATGAAAAAACTTATCTCCATAAATGTTGACATTTCACCCAAAGTGTAAAGAATATTTTTTAATCAAAATTTAATGAGAATGACTCCCAAAGTTTTCGCTACTACTAGCTACGAGAGACATTGTATATTATTTCTTATTTTCAGCACATCAATAAACTATAATTATTTTATGTATCTTCTTAACAGGAACTGCCGGGATTATAACTAACTAAATATCATGACATTTCCTCGCATGATTAGTCAGAGAGGACAGAAAGTGACACTCTTATATCCCAGCACACTATTTGGTTGTTGCAGCTTTTATCAGATCGTGCCGGGTCTTTCGCGGACGCCTTCTGTTCTTGTTAGCTTCCACACTTGCCACGTATGTGTATTTGCTTTATTATCCTCTCCTCGCTAATCCTTCCATTATTCTGACCATAATGCTGCAGTCAGCATTAAATTCTCTCCTAATTTGTTAAATTCTCACCCTATCGAACACAGATTTTCTACACGAGGCCGTCGGGATCCATTATTATTTTGTCTTTACTTAGTAAACTATTTGTAAAAAATTTTGGACAATAAGAAATTTAATGAATATAGGTATCATCTATGACAATGGAGCATGTAAAATAATCTTAATTAGAAATTATAAATACTCTTTGTACGAAGCAACAAAAACTCTCGAACGGTTGGCTCTGGTGTCGTGATATTCGCAGAACTTATTCTGCCTGCATTTCATAGGTTAACCCGATTATTTTCAGCGTGCAATGCTATCTCTGTCACGAGATTAAAACTTTGAAATATTCAGTCGACTGTCCAAAAATATGACTCCATAATTTTTGTTTGTTCCATATTTTTAAAGATGAAAAAATATTTTGAAAAAGTGCGTTAAAATTGTGAGATTTTTTTTAGAATGTGATGTGTGTCACTTTATAAATAATTTGTTATTATTTATTTCAGATTTTTTCTTCCTAGCAAACACCATTTATTAAATGTTTTTATCTTTAGTTGGTAGTGTTTGAAAAAACAAATTTAAACAAATAACAATATTAATAAAAGTGCACTGAAATATATGCCTTCGTAAAGAGCCATTAATGACCTTTAAAAATTTCAACCCTTTTCATTTTGAACCAGTTGAATTTTGCTTATAAGGAATACGATAATCGAAGCCATTCAGTATAAATAATGCCTGAATGCGATGTAACCACTGTCAGGGGAAAACTTAAGTGGATCAAAATAATTTATAAAAGAACAAGACATTGCCAAAAGACGACATCATTTTTTGTCAGAGGCACATGATATATATTGTACCCTTAAGCATTAGCAAGGCGTATCAGAACGACGATGTTTATATTTTATACCATTAACCGTATCAGCTACTTAAATTGGCTCGCCACGTGGCGTCCTGGCATTTTTGGGATGCCTACTTCGGCGAGTCCATCAGTTATAGGGCATCGATGCACGGTGCTGAGCAGTGGCGGCGGCAGTGGACGTCAGTCCTCAGCTGTCACGCAGCTCTGACACTGTTCACATTACAATTAAATTAGCGAACCGACGAGGGGCACAAAAACGCGAATCCTGCTCACGAAAACAGGGTAAAGTGGAAGTTGAAATGCATTAAAATGAATTGAAAATGGATATTATATTTTCAGTCCAGTAATTGGCACATTACCGGTTTTGTTAGCAATGCAAATCAATTTACATTTATCGGGAAATTTATGTACATAAGATTAATACTCAAACATTTTTTTATCTTAAAAATCAATCTCATAGTGGGGATTGCGTTTTCGACTCTCGGTACGTTACAGTACAGTAGATTCAAATATCCAGGATCGATGGTGAAAAAAATTTCCGAATAATCGATCTCACGGTTAATCCAAAATCATTGAAAATTTTACAAAAAATGCTTATAAGTATGCTTTGAACAAAATATTATTGAATAAAATATCGGTGACCTTGTAACGACCGGGTGTACGCACCGCAATCTTTGGAGATATACAATTCTTGGAGACTCCTATATAAAACTGTCTATCTAAAGTCTATATAAAGCTGCGGAATGAACCATGACGAAATTATCCAGTGAAACTCAATACAGACAATTGATGGAAGTTATAGAGAGACTCAGAAGAAGTGGAATACGGTGAGTCCTATTTCCCTATGTTTCCGAAACCTAGGTGTCGTATTAACTAGACTGAATGAATATTTCACAAGTAGATTGAAAAATATGAACATGTGATGTATAGGGATTAAGATGACATGATTCACCAAACCATGAGTATGAAGAACGATAAAGGAAGACCGGAAAGATGAAGAGCAACGTTAGTTGCAATCTTAAGGTTTGAACGAGACCAAAGATGTAACAAAACAGAGAAAATGATGAATACGGCAAATTATCAGATGAATGAGAGGATAATAAACAAAATTAAAGAAATGTCTAATTGAATAAAATTGACGAATTACAGTCTTTATTATAGAATAGATAGCTAAAGAAATAAAAAGTAATAAACAAAATTAGCTTGCAAAATAGCAAAATAGAGTAGCTTGTTGGTCTTGTGGTTAGGACACTCGCCTCGTGATCCAATGGTCGCGGGTTCGAATCTCAGCCCATACTAGCAAGTTAGTCCTATTTTCACAGCACAAGCGTTTAGCTTAGTTTGAAAATAGTAAGAATATTGATGTGATACGTATTCCGTGTTCGCATCTCTATTTAAAAAAAAAAAAAAAAAAAATTAAAGAAATGTCTAATTGAATAAAATTGACGAATTACAGTCTTTATTATAGAATAGATAGCTAAAGAAATAAAAAGTTCGTGAAAATTTGCGCCGCATATGAGCAACGCTAACAATATGCAAAGTAACAACTAGAACCTAACTGATTGTAAGTTTTTGGACCGGTAACCGGAGGGGTGAGATTGTTTCTATGATTTTTATTCTTATCAATCCCCCCTAAAACATCTCGAAGGGAATTTATTCAATCGTGTAAGGGGATGCTGACAAAGCACAGGGCGACTCGTGCGCCACGCGGGGGCAAATATGGAGTCACTGGTTTATTTTCGGATGAAACAAATTAATAACTTTGGGGTCGTATCGTGCTAATCTATATTTAAAAACTTGTATTAGGTAGTTCAAAACGTAATGTGAAAAGGTAATTTTCGTTTAAGCGATATAGACGCCTTAGAAAGGTATTTTTGCAGGATATTATGTATCCTGTCGATAGATCGAGACGAATTCCGCGGTGAGCTACAACAGCCCTTAGAAGATTCTTCCAATTATTTATTTTATTTTATTTTTAATTCCATAACATGTATGGCTTGTAGTAATGTAAGTGATTTTATATTAAAACATAATAGTATTTAAAAAATACTCACTCTCAAGTTTTTAATAGCATACTATTTGCACTCAAATTTCTTTGTTTTGACTTTTTTGTGTTGTCTTTCTAGGTATGTCAATGATTTTGAGTCTATTAAATAATTTTGTGAAGCATTTTTTTTCTTCTGTATTTCTTATTCCGTTGCCACTTTTTGTATTGTATGAATGTAAAATCCTGTTGTGCGTCAATAATAGCATAGAAAAGGACTTGAAAAATCTCAGAGATACAGACTTGAAATCGAACTAGGACAAAGATATGTGAAGTTGTTTCTTCTACCATATTTCGGCTGATTTAGGTCACTCCTGGCATGATAATCCTCATATTAATTATAATTATAAAAACACCACAACTATACGGGTTTAATTATAAACTATTCCATCTGAAAAGAATTCAAAATAGGTCTCCATTTTGGAAATAAAACTGATTTCGTTATTATTCAAATAACATTTCTATATCAAAAATCAATATGTTAACAAATTCAGTTTCATCGCTTACAATATCCCTATCCAATCAGTATGTATAAACCTTGGACTCAATTAAGATTAAGACTAGAAGTACCTACCTACATCAGAAAAGTGAATTGTTCAAGAGAGAGAATTGTTTGTTTCTCATAAAAAATAGAAGAAAATAACTATCAACACATATTTCACGGATACATGGTTACAGAAAATATTTATTAACAATTAATGCTCGTGAAAGAAGATACTCCTAAAATAATCGTCATTTATGAGTACTCTCTGATGCCTAACACGTTTTGTTCAAAATTGACATAGACACTTCTAGCCTACAGTCCCAGTATATTGAATATTACAAAATAGTTTATCGAATATTACAAAATCGTAATTTATGAATACTTTCTGATGCCTAACTCTTTTTGCTCAAAATTGACATAGACACTTCTAGCCTACAGTCCCAGTATATTGAATATTACAAAATAGTTTATTGAATATTACAAAATCGTAATTTATGAGTACTTTCTGATGCCTAACTTGTTTTGCTAAAAATCTGACATAGACTCTTGTAGCGTACAGCCCCAGTATATAGAATATTACAAAATCGTAATTTATGAGTACTTTCTGATGCCTAACTCGTTTTGCTCAAAATTGACATAGACACTTCTAGCCTACAGTCCCAGTATATTGAATATTACAAAATAGTTTATTGAATATTACAAAATCGTAATTTATGAGTACTTTCTGATGCCTAACTTGTTTTGCTAAAAATCTGACATAGACACTTGTAGCGTACAGCCCCAGTATATAGAATATTACAAAATCGTAATTTATGAGTACTTTCTGATGCCTAACTCGTTTTGCTCAAAATTGACATAGACACTTCTAGCCTACAGTCCCAGTATATTGAATATTACAAAATAGTTTATCGAATATTACAAAATCGTAATTTATGAGTACTTTCTGATGCCTAACTTGTTTTGCTAAAAATCTGACATAGACACTTGTAGCGTACAGCCCCAGTATATAGAATATTACAAAATCGTAATTTATGAGTACTTTCTGATGCCTAACTCGTTTTGCTCAAAATTGACATAGACACTTCTAGCCTACAGTCCCAGTATATTGAATATTACAAAATAGTTTATCGAATATTACAAAATCGTAATTTATGAGTACTTTCTGATGCCTAACTCGTTTTGCTCAAAATTGACATAGACACTTCTAGCCTACAGTCCCAGTATATTGAATATTACAAAATAGTTTATCGAATATTACAAAATCGTAATTTATGAGTACTTTCTGATGCCTAACTCGTTTTGCTCAAAATTGACGTAGACGCTTCTAGCCTACAGTCCCAGTATATTGAATATTACAAAATGGTTGACGCAACACCTCCATTCCAGCACACCCCAAGGAAGTGACGTCACACCTGGGGTTGGTGGGAGATTTAGCCGGCGCGGGGTGGCCGGCGGAAGGGCTGGAGGGGGTAGGTGAATCAACAGGCTGGTGAGGCCAGGTGCCACGTGATTCCCTTTGGCGCCCAAATTATATGCCTCGTGCAGTTTTGCGCAATGTGTCCGGTTGCACTTGAAATTGTGCATACTTTTATTTAACTTGTTAATTCACCGAGATCACGTTAAGTGGATGCGTTTTTATGATAAAAAATAACGACAAAGGTTGTCATAATTTTGAAGGTTAAATTAATTTTGCACATGCGGGTGCTAGGGTGCATGACGTATGCGAGGCAGCCCTTGCGTATTTTAATGGTTTTAAATTTTTTTTTTTTTTTTATTTTTTTTTTTTTTTTTTTTTTTTTTTTTTTTTTTTTTTTAAATAAAGTTTTAGTATAATTATTTGTAATGATGTCTATCTGGGTAGGCGTGATGGTCGTTTTGTTCTCGTGAATAGATCAAATATTTTTAAAGCATATCTGCACCGAACTTCGAAGATGGAAGCTTCATGATGGAGTTAGATCGAAATAATTAATGCAGAAAAAGAACTAAGCTCCACTAAGCTAGAAGGCAGTAAATCCATACTTTATAAAATATGGCGTTCTAGTGCCAACTCTGATGTATGGAAGTGAAGCCTGGAATTGGAAAAAAAGGAATGAAAGTAGACTGAATGCGGCGGAAATGCGGTCACTAATGAATGAGGAATGAACAAATTAGAAGTGAATGTAATGCTAGCTGTAGTGTGCTAGACAGAATAAAGAAAGGAATGCTGAGGTGGTTTGGATGGTAAAGAAAATATATGGGGCGAGTTTTGAAGGCAACAGGAATAGAGGGCGTCCGCTAAAGACCTGGCATGATTGCTACAAATATCGGAGGACGGCCCTGTTAAAAGCCTCAACAACCGCAGAGCTTGCATGAGAAGATGTATGAATGTAGCCGAAGCAAAAGTGGTGTGCCAAGATAGAATAATATGGCGTTCTATCGTCTCTGCCTACTCCTGCGGGAAAACGGCGGAATGGTTAGTTTAGCCTGTTATGAAATATGGTTTTTTGTGGTTTTGGATATTTGAGGTCATATTTTACTTTTCTATTAAACTTGTTTACCGTATTTTTATCAAAATATTTAAATATAAGCATTTATATTTTGCAGTATATCCAACACATAGCTTATTTGTAATTTTAAGATTTAAACTAAATAAAAATACCTCAAATAATAATAAAATAATATTTTTTATTTGTATTAATTCAATATCTATTGACTAAGCGAAAAAATAAATTAATATTCATTTGAATGTTATTAATTTATTTTTTCGATTCAAATTCACATTTCGTTGATCAAATGCTATGTATGGTCAGTTCTACTTTACGGTGTTGAAGCATGGACGCTGAAGGTAACTCTAAATCTAGAGGCTTTCGAAATATAGATACATCGTAAAATGTTAAGGATATCTTGGACTGACATGACTAGTAATGTTGAAGTTTTACGTAGAGCAAATACAAACAGACAGTTACTCAACATAGAAAAGCTCCGTAAAATTTCATACTTTGGTCATATATGAGAGGCGAAAAGTACTCCCTCCTTCAGCTCGTCACGAAAGGGAAGATTGAGGGTCGCAGAGAGGTCGGAAGGAGGCGGCACTCCTGGCTTGGAAACATTCGAGAGTGGACCGGGATAAGAAGCGTGGAAGAGCTGTTCCGCACTGCCCTGGACAGGGAAACTTTCTCCCAGATGATCGCCGACGTCGGGGGGACCCGACAGGGCACACGAAGAAGAAGTAGAAAATGATCACGGTTTTGATAAAAATTTAGGACTTTCTATTTTACACATAAATAATTGGTCTGAAATTGAATAATTTAGAATGATTTGAAATTGGTAATTTGACTACTAGCCCAATAATTGTGTGTAATCAAGAACTTCAGCAATAACATTTAAAAATAATTTTTAGAATAATTTAGAAAAACAAAATACGTTATTCATTACATATATAAATTATATCTATATATATTATCGATATCTATATATATATCTATATATAGATTATATACTCTATATCTATATATATATATGATATATTAAGAAATAAATAAATGAAATTAAGAGAAACACAGAAATATCAAATAATAAAACTGAAAAATTAAATGCTGGAACCTGGATTCGAACCACGGACCTTTGTCTTACGCGGACAACGTGATACCAATTTCACTATCCTAGCTACTTAACAAGTCGTCAATATTTGATAGTTATATGTTTCTCTTTGAATTATTAATTCACTTATTTATATTATTCCATTTTTTTATTAGGAGAGTAATCGATTGTTGCGAGAATATCAAACGAAGCTTTGACGTTTTCCCGCTAGTTGATTTCCGAATAATGGAAGTATTCTTTGCTAAACTGCAAATTAAGTATATATGTTATTTTTATTTTTCATTTATTTATGGAAGCGAGTCCCGTAATATTTATTAAGAAATAAATAAATGAAATTAAGAGAAACACACAAATATCAAATAATAAAACTGAAAAATTAAATGTTAATATTATTAATAAATAGCATTTAATTTTTCTGTTTTATTTGATATTTGTGTTTTTCTCTTAATTTCATTTATTTATTTCTTAATAAATATTACGGGACTCGCTTCCATAAATAAATTAAAATATAAATAACATATATATAATATATTATCTATATATATATATAATATATATATATTTTTTTTTTTTTTTTTTTTTTTTAAATTATAAATAAGTTTTAAGCATATTTTTGGGAAAGTAAGTTAGGCAGTGGGCAGCCCGGTCACGTACTGCGCGCCGCGGGCTGGTGCAAGACACGCATCTGCCTTGACAGCACCTGCCCGCTGCCCACACCGGCGCGGCACGCACGGCTAGAGGCGGCCCCGGTGCTTGCGGCCGGCACCGGCCACGCCAATATCGGCTTTACGTAACGCTCGCCCCGTACGGAATACGAAACAATTACCGCTAACATTAGAAAAAAACAAGTTTTTGCAATACTCCCTTTCTCATTTTCGGGTTTCGTGTCTACCACACGCGTCGGAATCTCCATACAACTTACTGAGTTGTACGAAAAAACATTAAAAATTTGAAAAATCCAAAATTATGCTACAACTTTTTTTTTATCGAAAATTTGATAAATCTTCTTGATCGTCGCCTCGAGTCTACTTGCAAAGTTTCAGCTCGATTGGATCACGGGAAAAGGGTTAAAAATCGATTCAAAGTTTTTTCGCCAGACAAGCAGACAAGTAGACGCCATGAGTTAAAAGAAAGGAAGTAAATATGTGTAAATTATCCTTTGCTGATTTTTTGCGACGTCATAAAATAAAAGGTGATGCCGTGTGGTGATAGAGTTATCTTATGGATGATTTAAAATGTGTTACACACAGACCACCAAAATATTATTCAGGGCGTCTCTTAGCTAGTAGCGAAAACTTCGGTGGAATCTTCTTCATTCAATTATGAATAAAAATATTCTTTGCATTTTGGGTGAAATGTGGAAATCTACGGAGATAAGCGAAGAAGTTTTTAATTTTTTTTTCAATATTTCTGAATTATTTTTTGTAAGACGTTGGACTATCACTACAGTTAATTATAAAAATATTATATAAATGCATTTGCTAACTTAGTGTATTTTTTTCATATATTTTTCACAGTCACTTTCCATTATTTAAAATTATTTGTTGTTTACTAGGAACTATTTATTAATTGACTTAAAAATACTCTTTTATCCAACTTTTGTCTCAATTTACTGCACTTTAAACATTATTGAATCTATCAGTGTATTATAGATGTCTCACAGAGACGAAATTATATTTTTATGGGAAAGTAGGTATAGAAGTCTTTGGGTGTACGTAGGGCTTACGACCTATCGTACGGCTGGCTTAAGTGATCACTTTACACAAAAATTTTGACATACTCAAAATATTATTGAATCTTTTTAATTGGTCTACGCATTGTAAATATACAATATATTCTAACATTATAATGATTAAAACCGTTTAGGTTCCTTAATTAATAAGTAAATGTTAAATATTCCAATAGTAATAAAATATTAAGGAATACATCAACATTTCTATACTGAACAAAATGTTTTGCCTATATTGTAAAATAAATACATTTGCACTCAGTTGTGAACATAGCAAGGGACTAAAAAAGGGATTAAATGAACATCTCACCATAAGAGATTATACAGTTCAAGTAGTTATGTGTATATTTATATATGTACCAGTGTAATAATATACCTACTACATTTGCTGAAGCAATACAAAACAGAGCATCTGCCAGGATTGTTTATAAAGCGATCAAAGGCACGCAGGTGGCAAGATTTTGAGAATCCTTGAAAACATTAATGCAGTGCAGAAACCACTGAAAAAAAATGGACAAATACGGGCTCAAAATTTGCTTACATGCAGAAAATTTTGTTCCGTGTGGTGTTTAATATAATTATCAAATTAAGCTCTAATCGAAAATTGAATGAGAAGTTATCAAGTAAATTAATAAGTGCAAAATATGTTGCTCTTCTATAGACGGTGACGTCAGTAGGTAAGGCGTTGTTTTTAAAGCAAACTATAAAATGTACAATATAATCAAATATTTTTTGGAGGTATGGAAGACATATGTATTTTGATAAGATCAGATAGGAATATTTAAAGTATGGAGAATAATAAACCTGCCCCCAGGTAGGCTTATCATTTTTGTTCGTATATTTTGATATTCAACATGTTTTACTACATAGGAGAATAAAATTCATGTCGTCCTTTGAAATTGTAAAGTTTTGTTTGCTTGTCCATTTACTTTCTGGGTAAAAAATGAAATGATGGCACCCTGAATTTTTAAAACATAATTTTATGGATATTTTTCTTAAATTTTTGATTAGTTTTTGAGAATTGACCCTCAAATGCGATTTTAAAATTATTTAGTACTTTTTGTATATGAATGAGAACTTATAAAAAATATTTACATATATTCTGTTGACAATTAGCTTATCTTAAGAACCGCCTTACTTATCTATGTTCACAGTATGACTTTGTATAAAGAAGATACGTACATTTTGCTAAAATAAAAATAATGGAATTCTGCTGTCGTACAAATAAAATTATTAAAAAAAAACACAACACTTAAGGATGATTGGCTCATCAATAATGAACACAACAATATAATAAAATATTGACAGGAGGTATACGTAATCAGTCAATCATCTCGTAACCATGGATACGTCGAAACAAACGGTAAATAATTTTTTTGTACATACTCACACCATGACACATATGAAAATGTATATTTTTGATAGCAATTTAAATATCTGAGCAGCGTTTTATTGTGTCTAAAACAAGCATTAAAATAATGAATACGTTGTATTCAAGAATTGACTCACATGGTTGGTTAAAGGACATAAAGTTTTATTAAATGATAATTTCGCATTATTAAAAATATTAATTGAAGTCGTCCCTATAAAAAGGATCTACATGCAAAAACAAAATTTTACACGAGAGAAAAAAAACTTTAATGTTTTCTTATTTTCTTCTTCACTTCACTTGTCAATTATGGACATTTATTTCACGTTTTCGTTGTTTATTCGTATTGTTAAGTAATTAATCCAAGTCGTCAGTATCGCATCCATCTATATTTGTTACTAATAGATGATTATAGATAAATATAAACCCTTTTTCCACGTTGGCCAAAGAAGCGAGACGAAGAAAAAATAAAGTAATCTCCTAAATTAAGCTTTTTCTATTAAGGGCGCATTTCTATAAGATTTGAGTGATTAAATTATATATATGATACAAAATTTGAAGCTCTTTTAACTTGTCCACTTATTGCCTACGGATTAACCTGCCTTTTATACAACATAATTATATGAAGGCTCCATATCCGTCAATCATTTACTTATTTGACACGATAGCAGTAAAAACATAATTATATTACATATTTGGGAAAATGATATCCGGTGTAATTAAATACGATATCTGGGTCAGTTGAGAGAATATTTTTTCCACGTTTCCTTACAATTAAAGGTGGCGCATTATGTTTCAATAACGACGAAAGGTCAAAAATACTACCTTGATATCATTTTTGCAATAAAACATAAACAATAATTTGTGTACGTGCCTGCGTACATTTTAGACCTTCTCTCTTCCCCTATTCGATAAAGAGCATTAAAAAGGGGGATAACAATATAGGGGTTAGCTCCCTTTGCTAAAGTATGCTTACGAATTAAGTACTGCTTTACAGCTTTTATTTGTCCCTCTCCCCGTGCTAAATGAACGGAACGATGAAGGGGGACAACGACAATGGGGCTCGGCTCCCCCTGAAAAAAATACCTAAAATCAACATTCTAGTCGGGCAGTCATTATGTTTCTCTCTCCCCCTCGGCGGTGGCCGCAGGTAAAACGAGGGGGAACACAATAGTGACCGGTTCCCCCCTCGAAGATATAACGCAAAAGCGCGGGCTGGTATAGTTGAATGAGCACGTGCGCGCGCAGCTGCCACCTTTCGCGCCAAAGAATAGTAGAAACTTCTTCGAATTTTGGCGGGACAAGAAGACATCTGTCTGCATCGACGCTGCTATCGATGTATCGATATGATTGTGTAAAAATGAACTTGAAGACGTAACATCCAGATGTAACCAGAAAAAACCTCAATATTACCTAATATTTGAACTAGCAAATCAGTAAACAAAATATATTATTTTAGTGGATTTGACGTTAACATTATGGAGAAAGATTATTCAAGATGACAATTAATTAGGTGAAAAGCTATGTTACCTCTAAATGAATTTAATATTAATTTTCTATTTTACTACTTAAGTTTTGAGAGTAACAAAATCTTTCATCAACAGGTGAAGTATTGAACTGACTACTTTCAAATGTAGAATTTTTACATTAATTAAGTAGAAATATAAATAATTAATTGATGAGGTATGTATGTACTGACAAAAAAATTTTTTGGTACTAAGATGGTTGTAATGGAAATATTGAGAGAAGAGTTAATTAAAGTAATATTGTGAAACAAATTAATATCGGAGTTCAAATTTATTTTAATTTCTAAACTTTCAAAATATATTCCTATTCAATTTATTAACTTTGCTCGCTTTGATAATTATCCATGATGTAGTTCTTGAATTCAATAAAATTATTAATAGTTAGGCAACGACGCTGCTCTTTTAGTCTAATTTTGAGATTTCTAGACGTTTAACCGATGTATTGACGTAATGCGTAATTTATCTCGGTGCTGACTTATATGTCCTTATTATCTGTCATTTTTATCTCATTATAATGTGAAAAAAGGTGAAAGAACTTACTTCAAGTTTTGGTTATCTTAAGAATCGTTTCTTCACCACTATTATACAACATTGTACACTTCGTCAATGTGAACGTGACGATATTTGACATACGTCATGCCATTTCTTAAAGGAACTTTGCGCGTGCGTAAATAATTACGTCCCGTCTACATTGACAGGTTTTGGCGCAGAGACTTCGCACTGGTAGAAGAAGAAGAGTTCACCATCCCCAATGGAGTCTCGATGGAGCGATGGTAACAGAAGAGTGACGGACAACAGATGGATGAGAAGGGATGAAGACAGAGAGAATCGGTGATATTTAGAAGAGGTCTGTAACTAGCAGCGCAGAGACAGACTGATGACCATGATGATGAATTGACGAAGATTATTAAGCAAATATGTGCATGACTTCAAAATATATTTATTCAATACTATATTTTTTTAATGAATATATATTTTTAAAAATAATTCGTACGTACAATTATTTTTCTATTTGTAACTAAATATATAAAATATTATTTATCTTTACCACTTATTCTTATTTTGTAAAATTTTTAATTTTAATCATCCCTGTCTTGCTAGAAGAATCTGTGTTCAGATAAGCTTATAAGTTTACAAATAAGAAAATTTAAAATATAAAATTAATTTGATTCATATAGTCAAAAATATCGATAATATTTTGGATTATTTAGTTTCAACTATAATTGCAATAAACTTATATATATTATCGATGCTGAGTTTATTTATTTTATATATAGATATCTCAACAAGGAGATTTGATGAGTAGTAAGAATATTTAAATTTTCTTAAAACTAATAAAGAGGACATCTTCTTCTTCTTCTTCTTCTTCATCAGCCTTCATCTTTCCACTGCTGGTATAGGCCTCTTCCTTATTTTTCCATTCTTCCCTGTTGTTAGCTAATTGTAGCCATTTCTTTCCCCCCACAGCGGCAATATCATCGGCCCGTCTCTTTTGAGGTCTTCCGATGCCTCATTTATTTTCCCAACTCTGGGAGGCCATCATGTAGTATCCTGTCTTGCAACGTGTCCTGCCCATTCCTATTTTAGCTTCGCTACACAATCCATGATATCCACTACTCTAGTTCTGCGCCTAATTTCGTCGTTTCTAATTCTATCTCTCAGGCTTACTCCAAGCATGGATCTCTCCATGGATCGTTGCGTGCATTTGAGCTTTTCTACTTTTCTTTGTAAGGGCCATAGTCTCCAATCCATAGGTCATCACTGGCAGTATGCACGATTCAAAGGCTTTTCTTTTTAGGCTAATTGGGATCTCTTTGTTCTCGAAGATATGTTTGAGTTTGCCAAAAGCAGCCCAGCTCATTCCTATTCGTCTTGGCAATTCTGCCGTTTGGTTCTCTTTGTTCATTTTTCTCTTGTACCCTAGGTATATATATATATTCATCTACTATTTCAATATCCATATATTTCAATATTATTATCATTGATAGTGATGACTTTGTTCTCTGGACTCAAAAAAGGAAAAGAGGACATGGTATTATTAATTTATACACAGCGCAATTATCAACTCTACGTCTTCATTATTGTTTTTTCAAATGATGAAGAAAAAAATGTTCAACACATTATCTTTTCAGTGCGTGCTCGATATTGTAATAATTAAATATATTCATTTAAAAAGAATCTTTACAAATCGGTATCTTTAAAATTCACCTGGAGGAAGCGGAACTCAATACCTTTGACTTAACCTAGACCCAAACAGGATCTTCAACATTAGGACCATTAGACAAGGCAGGCGCGATGCATCCGTCATCTGCCGCGGTAGAGAGCATATGGCTTTTGCGAATCTATGGCCAAATCCGTCATTTTCTAATACTAAGAGCATAAGGTTTGCGCGAAGATCGCACAATAATTGGTCATTTGAAAAAATGAGTGTTCGGTGTTCAAAATGATTGTTCACCTATACATTTTTATTATGACTTATACACATATATAAAGAATAAAATAATTTATAATATATCCTATATAGCATAGGGTTTATTTGTAAAACATTTAATAACCTCACAGGATATATTCCAGCCTTGATTATGAGTGTACGAAAAATGTTCAAGCTAGTATGTGAAACCTAATATCATATCGTTAACGAGATAGTGCGACATCAAAGTGATTGCAATTTTTTGGTTTTAATAATTGGGACTTTTTTTTGTTAAAAAACGGTGGGAGACTATCTTACATATTACAAAAAGATACCCCAGAAACTATTGAATAAAAAAAAATTGCAAACGATATTTGAATTGTTTGGATGAGTCGCAGTACTCTACCTACCCTTTAAAACTATTGATATTAGCTCATAATAGCTTGAACATTTCCGACTCATCAAGGCAGGAATATAGTGCTGCGAGGTTATTAATGTTTTCCATATAACCCTGTAAATAAATATATATATATATATATGTGGGCAGGTTTATTCTTCAAACAGGCAATATGTATTAATTAATTTATAACAAAGTAATATACAATGGAAAAAATAAATACTAGTTCGTTTCATTCTTTCAGTGATACATTTATTTGACTTAATCAAGGAATGATATGTACATTCTGAAGAATCTTAACATTTTTAAACTGTGTGTATGTGATGAAAATGCCAGTAAACTTACCTAACTAATATATTAGAAAATAATATGCTTAATTGAATATCCAGCACACGAACAAATCATTTTATTAACTTGCTCTTCAACATCCAAATAACTTTGCGGTAACATTATTTGTATTAATAAAACGAAAATAATATGTAAAAATTTATTATTCTCAAAGAATTGTGCTTCTAAGAAATTGAACATTAAAAGTAACCTAATCCTTTTTTGCAAATAATTACCATTTAAATTTATTTTAACAGTAGTTCGTAAATAATTATTCAACTGCTATATATTTATTATTTTGATTTTGTTAATGTCTGAACATCGAATTTAAATTTTTAGTATTCTTATAAAGGAACCATTGGCTCCAAAACATGTTGTAAATTTAATTAATACTTAGTAGCGTTATACAAAATGTTTTTTCCATAACTATTGATATTATTTCTCGCTTGTTAGAATATTCTCAACTCATTATCAAGGCAAGAATCCATCCGTAAAGTTTTTGGTACTAGCTAGAAGATATCCTATATAGTTATTTTGACATGATTGTCTTGTAGAAATGCTAAAAGCATCATATTCCTCAAATTCTAAAAATATTGTATATTATTCACAAATATTATATAGGTAGATACTTTCCTTGATGCAAATGAAAGAAATCAAAATCAAATATCTCTAGGCTTTTCTTATTGTGAAGATGCAATTTCAGAACAAAGTTCTGCGAGTTTTTATTAATCAAGAAAATACGTTTAATAAATTGGTTAACCCACTGCCACATGTCCTGGGTAGATAGGAGATCCGTGGTTCGAGTCCCGGTAGCAGCCAAATATTTCTTAGTTGATTTGATTTTTATGTATGTCTTTTCTAATTGATAAATAAATTTGGTTTTCTATTTTAAAATAAACTATTCAACACATTATGCTCCTACTAAATAATACAAAACACAGTCATGTGTGTATGGTTGGCATTGTGTTAAAAGAGCAGATGTACGATTTCTCCCCTATTTCGATACGGCTGCGGATCAAAACATTCAAAACTTTATGCCAAACTCGTCCTTGTGCGCCGTGTGCGTAAGGCGAAAAATCTGATAAGTGCCCACCAATTGATGGGTACTCTATCAGGTTTATATGTTTGACTTGATTCAATACTGAGTGATACAATATTCGGTCGCACGTGCTCAGGAAATAGATTTACACCGCAATGCAGGGTGTCGTCTTTTATAGGAATATCACCTTGCTGGTTATTCATTTAACCATGTAACATACAGTCTGGAACGGAAATATTTAGGTCAAATAATAGACTCTAATGTACGTAACATAATCTAGGCAAGTTTATGACATTTTAAACTTTCACAAGTGTCTGGAAAAAATTATACCTTTTTTTAAATTTTTTTATTATTATTATTATTTTTTTACATCTCAGACCCACAAAACATCACATTGATATTTGTCTGTAGGTGCATCAATACATGTATGTAAATAAATTGTATTTACCGGAAATACATTCGTATTAATTAATTACAATAGATCTTATAAACTCAAATACAAATCAACAATACTGTACAACAATACAAGAAAAAATACAAATATTACCAAAATCAAAATAAGTCTCTTTTATTTAATAACATATTCATTAATTCTGTATTTTGCCCTTTTTTATTAATATCCATTTTGACACGACATGGGATTTTATTTAATATTTTTGGTATGACATATTTTAATGTTCTTTGTCCATATTTATTTATGACCTTCGGTATTCGTAGTCCTTCTTTAACCGTAAATCTGGTACTATGTTTATGAATCAATCTATGCTTATATGTCCCATCTTCATGATATCGTGTAATTAGTATGTACCACAAGATAGCATTAATTGGCATAGAGCCTTGTTTCTTGAAGAGTTCCTGTATATCTTTAGTAGCACTTTCTTTATTTATTAATTTTATAGCCGAATTTTGAATATTTTGAATTTTTCTAATATTAGTTTTGAAAGTTAGACCCCAGCTAGTTATTCCATACCTTATTACCGATTCCGCTAAAGATTGATATATAGTTTTCATAGTCTGTATCGGAACATAGTATTTAATCTTGTGCATACATCCCATACCTGAATTGCATAAGTATGTTGGAAGAATTATATAAATATTTGCGTCTATCATAACCATAATTGCCGAAGAATCAGCGTTTATTATACATTTAAATAAACGATTTTGCATGCAAATTTTTTTTTGCATGTTACTTATAATTTAAGTATAAAGTGTATTAAGTGAAGTAAGATGAGTTAAATAAAAATCTAATAACAACGATGCTCGCCTAGTGATCTGGTGGTCGGTGGTTCAAGCCCCATTCCAGGACGTTTGCAAGTTAGTCCTATTTTCAAAACACAGACTTTTCGCTTAGTTTGAAAATAGTAAAAATATTCATGCGGCACGTATTCCGTGTTCGCATATCTATTTTTTTAAAGTAAAGTATAAAGTATGGTTTAGCTTCTTAATCAAACTGGGTATTATACTGTAATAAGTTCTGTATAAAATATTAATTCTGCAATATTTAATAAAATCTATAAATAAAAAAGGAACAATTTTACGTTCCAATAAAGTTTAAACAGAATACATACATATAATTAATAGAAATAAACTTTGTTTTCAACACTTTTTATTGAAAATATCAACATGTTTCAGAGCCCATGACCCCTTCGTCAGGATACATTTGCATCGATTTTGATATTTTTAATAAAAAAAGTGGTGAAAACAAAGTTTATTTCCATTAATTATATTAATAATATCACCACAAAATTATTTTGCTGTGTTTGAAGAAGAAGAATACATACAATCTCATCTAACGCTTCTTCAAATAAGGTACAAAATAATTACACTTTTATAAGGTTCACGATTTCATTAAAATATACAAAGTTATTTGGAAAACAATAAAAACCTCACGGGACTATATTTCTGTTTTAATTCTGAGTCTAAAATATTTAAGCAACCATGAAATAATTTCAATAGTTGCGGATATATGCGACATCCAAGTTTTCATTTTTTTTTTAATATTTCTGTCTTATTTTTTGAAAAACGTTGGACTATCATTACAGTAACTTATATGGAATATGAAAAATTCATTCCCTTTTACCAATCTTCCAATTTCAATTGGAATTTCTGCAGGGTTTTTATCATCTTATTTAACTCGTATTGAGACGAATGAATTTTTCGTAATCAATATAGATTACTGTAAGGATAATTCAACGTTTTATAAAAAATAAGTCAGAAATATTGAAAAAAATGCAAACTTTGATATTTTATAACTTCATAACTATTGATATTAGGTCAAAGCTGCTCGAACATTTTCCACTCATAATCAAGACAGGAATATAGTCCTGCGAGGTAATTAATTTTTTTCAAACAACCCTGTATAATATTTGATTAGATCACAAAAACTGTTTTTTCAAAAAAGATGCGAGACTGGTGAACAAGTTATGCTTTTTCACAACAACACAACAGTAATATCATAAATTCTATAATCATGAAAGCATAAATTATCACCTGATGATGAAAGGGACAGCACTTCTCGAACTATTCGTGGTGAACGCAAAACTCGAAGCTAAAGTGGTGACAGAAGTATAACTCAACGTGCGTGTAGTACAAAGTTTAATAAAGTTATATTGAGAATGTAAAAATAATCATATTAGTCACCTTCATTTCCTTGATAAAAAACAGTTTGGTTTTTTATGTTAAATTAAGTTAATTTATATTGCGTTAGGTCAGTTTCGTTTATGATGGATAAAAATATAAAAATGAAAATAAGATAAGAAATAAATAGAAGAATCGGAGCTGCAGCCGGCGTTTTACGTTCTCTATGTAGTATGAACGTAATTAAGATAAATAAATAATTTAGTGAAAATCCTCAGAAACTAAAATAAGTCCAAAAATAGGTCCAGATTAAGCTGGTAGAAGCAACAAATCTATATGAAAACAGAATGAGTCTAGACTGGTTAACTCATGCAGAAACAACGCAAGACAGGGAAATATGGAAGCACCTTGACAAGTCTTTGGACCCCCGACCCTACTAGGACAAGGGGATGAAGATGATGATCATGAAGATAACTCTCCAAAATGTTGCTAAAAATATCAAGAAATTTTCTTGAATAAAATGCTGGGTATAAAAATGTGCAAATAAATAATTTTTTATCATAAACTCTTGTTTAGGATGCAATAATTATGCACAAAGCACCATTGACGCGAAATTTATATGAAAATAGCCCCATGTAAATGATTTATTATTTATGTATGAAAACACTATATTAAAATGATTGTAAATAAGGTAAATAAATAATTTAATGATAACCTTAGTAACTAAAATATGTCAAAAGATATTTTCCGTGGGCTTGTTAAATCTAATAATTACTTATATATTTTAATTCAGCTTATCGTCATAGTTAAATATAATTTGTTAACGAATATAAGTTAAATACAGAAGTCATTTTATGATAAATTTGAGAAAACGTACCTATCTCGTCGAACCCGGCGAGAAATCTACGGCCTATCCCTAAATAAGATGAACATTTGTATATATTTCGTGTGCAAAACTTTCATATTTAATGTTCAAAAAGGCATTCTTAACAATGTATAAACACGATCAGAAAATTTTGGCCTTATAGATTTGTCGACGGACGAAACATACATCGCGATTTTTTGCCAGGTGATTTGATTAGATAAGAATGTAAACTCAATATTTTATATGAGGGGGTTACAGTTTTTTTAATTTTATTATTTAACAATACCAGGTTTTTAGAATTACTACTCAAACATTAATAAAGTGCATTTGGCCGATATTAGGATAATCATGCTGCTGTGTTTTGAGATTTCAAGGTTGCGGGGAAGGGATGCATGCGCGCCGGAAGTAAGGTGCGCGCGCAACAGGCGGGAGGCTGCACCGGACGTGATTCCGGACACCACGTGCTTCCGCCAGACACGTGTCTCTACACGGGCAGGCAGAGAGCACTTGCGGCGGTTTTCGGCAGAGGTGGACTGGTAACAGACTGCTGGGCTATATATAACCATATAAGGAATGAATTCTCCAATCTAATTACCAAAATATATAAAGCGTATTTTAGTAAATAATATCTTACATTGTTTTTCGGAAATTTTTATCGTCGAGGTTGTTGTCACGGCGGCTCTAGTAGCCCAGTGGGCATGGCACTGGCTTCCCAGACCGAGGGTTCCGGGTTCGATTATAGGCAATGTTCACTCTAAGGTGTGCGGATAGGTAGCCGCATACTTATGAATATTTGACGGACAGCTAAAGTTTTAGACTCTAAAGAGGTGATTAAACATTACGAATAATGCAGAACATTTTCGTTTTAAATTTAATAACTTTATAAATTCGTCCCGGTTAATCAGATACCGGATAATTGGAAACCTGCTACAGGAATCAAAATTGGAGATATTTGAGTAATAATATTGATTTTTTATTTGGAACCCTTAATCACCGATCCCTGTCTGTCGGCAGATGCGCGAAATAAAAGGAGATTTACAAATGCACATTGCGGAAGATGCAGTCCTGTGCATTGTTTGTGCAGGCGTCTGCGGTCGAGGTGAACTAGGCAGTGTTGGGCCGGCGGAGGCAGGAACATAATACTTGGAATTGGATCACCGAATGGTGCCGGAAGAGTAATCGTGGCTTCCGGTGGCCGCAATATTAATACACCAATCGAAATATTTAGCAGTGGCTTGTCTGGTAAGATGGTAAGATTAAATTACAAAAATAAGATAAACATCTTGCGCTATTAGAATGAATGGAAGTGATATTAGATTATCTTCAAAATAGCGTGAGAGCTGCTTAGAATACGTGATGCTTGATTTCAAAATTTTTTTGAATATCAGCAAAATGATATTGTGGTCATATTATATAATTATTAAAAAGGAAACACTTTGTATAAAATAACTATTTATTGAGTTATCAACACGTTTCAGGTCTCATGGTCCCTTTATCAGGAAACAACGTATAAAAAAATTAAAATATATGTTTTTTCACTCTTACATTTTATATCGGAAATGTGTTTAATTTTTTCCACTAAATTGTATGTTTGGTAGGAAGAAATTGCCAACTGGTAATAAACCCGCCTCTGTAATAACACGTATAAAAAATGTGAATAAATAAATAAATAATTCATTAGAGTAAAAAAAGGACATAAAGTGACAAATTATAGTAGTAAAAATTAATTTATACGTGGGTGTGTATACTGTGCCGTAGAATATTGTTTATTTGCTTTTTGACTACACATGAGTAAGGAGACAAAGTATAAATCTACAGTCAGTAGAAATATCATTGTCTTTATTTTATTCTGAATATTATGTAGAATTTATTTTAGCAACAAGACATTATCAATTATTAAAGTAGCTTGATGGTCTTGTGGTTAGGACTCTCGCCTCGTGATCCTAAGGTCGCGGATTCAAACCACACTCCAGACCAGCAAGTCAGTCCTATTTTCATAGTACAAGCGTTTAGCTTAATTTGAAAATAGCAAGAATATTGGTGTGACACGTATTCCGTGTTCACATCTCTAATTTAAAAAATATATATTAATTTATCTTAAAAGGTGTACCTACTGTGTAAAAACTTGTTAATCTGGAACTCATTCCTAAATTGTCTTTATTGAATTGCGACAGTTTTTATTTTGTTCTGAATATTATTTACTTTTCATTTTATCATTAAGACGTTATTAATTAATTTATCATAAAAAGTGTGTCATGTTAATAAATTGATAAGATTATTGGAGATTGATTTGTTCGAGTGCAGCCACACAAGATTAAGAAAAATTTTGATTGCTGAATTCTTTTCTGCTTACTAATTAAGTCTCTTTTTCTTTGGTTAAATTTTTTTACTCTTTCTTGTTGTATTATTCTTAACATGCCTAAGTTTATATCATAACATAGTTATCATCATTAACATATTTCTGAAAGTGGAGACTTAAAATTGACCATCTATATTATATTAATGTTTTCTATGCTTATTTGTCGTGCTGTTGGTTTTCCATGAATATTAAATAAATAAATCAATAAATAAATAAAGTAAAATAAATAAAAATTCAAAGAGATCGTAAAATATTTATACTTTGTACTCTATTGTCACTCTAGGACCATCTACATATTATTAAGGTCAATAATAATTACTTGTTGACGATTTATATGTTTAAAAAATAAAATAAGAGTAGAACTGCGGCGAATGGTTTTATCAGTTAAACTCTTTATCGGAAATAGAAAGCTTCAAGCTCGAATCCCGGTGAATTAAGTTTTTTAGGTAAATAGGTTATTTTATGTGCATGTTTCTACGTCATAATTATCGGTGTTGGGTTGTTAAATATGAAAATTATTTAGACGTATTCCAAGAAATCATTTTTGTCGCAGTTCTTTACATTAAACGCAGTCATTAAAAATGCATTTAAGATTTTTGAACTATGCAATATATTACGCAACCATTTCTTTCGCATTGAAATGCTTCTTTTAAGTACAAAGCACAAAGACCCAGACAGCCCGCGTCTTACAATTAAATCGATCTTCCTCAACACGGCCATTGTGGTCCTACCGTACACAGTCCATAAACGCATTGTGCAATGTCGAAAAATGGAATTTAATGTAGTGCCGAGTGGCGGGAAAACGAGCGCCATTGTCGCCGATTGGTCGCGAATAATGGACCTCGGAGCGCCGCGGGGGGTCGGGGTCCTAGCCGGTCACGGATGTACAGAAATGGAAGATTGAGCGATCTGTTTATCCGGCCGAGCAGCCGGTGTGGTTTTGGAGGATATTGTGCAAATTGGACAAAAAAACAGGGCAGATACGGAAGTCCTTGCGTACAATGGCAGCTAATAAAGCTAATTCAGAAGTGAAATATATATTTATTATTTTTTAAATTGATTCAGCAACATTGTAGATTGACATTTAAAAAATATATTGATTGTGTTATTTGTGTGTATCTACTTATTTTATTTGATTAATTACACCTACATTTTTCGGCAAACCTTTACAGCGTCAGGGTGTTATATAACTGTCAAAATATCAAAATGAATAATGTCTTTTGTTTTACTAAATTATTTGAAAAATTATTTTTAAATATTATTGCTTACGTATATTTTATATATTTATTTATTATAAATATTTTTCATCTTCCATAACATACTTAATTTTTACTGCCATTACGATACGATATATATTCTACGAATTCATTCACATTTGACCTTTTATTTATAGTAGACAAATCCAATAATTATGTTCTCAGAACATACATATAAAAATATTGTTAAAAACATATATTGGTCTACAAAATAAGTAAAAAAATTGAAAATATTTATTTTCAGGCATATTCTAGTGTAAATGTTAATAATTCGGAAGAATATCGTATATACAATCAAAATAATATTGCTTAATACTCCACATTAAAATTACTGGATTTGTCCGCTGCGGGATTATTATTTAATTGCGATAAATTATAAAGTCTCACAGAGACGAAACTATTTATATTTATATACCTACCAACAGACTACTCTATAACTTTAAAGATTTTTTCAGCCATTATCATAGAACTTTCACGTAGTTTTAACATCTTCGTCCTCTTCAGCCTTCTTCTCCCCACTTCTGGATAGGTCATCTTCCAACTTTTTTAATACAACTATGTTTATCAAAAAACCTTCTAGCTCAATTGATTCCTAATGATCTTGAGTACAAAAATAATTTTGTGTGTAGTTTTCTGGTATATTCTGCGTGTATGTGGCCTCTCTGGCAGACGTTACGGATTCCATTACAGGGTCCATCATCATTCAAAAATAATCTATTTAATATTAAACTTTAAAATTTATAAATCAGGGTCCAAATATACATCATTTTGTACTTAAATGTTTAAATACGTCCGCTTTTTAGATGCTTATTCACAATACGTATTTTTTTGGCGTTACGGATTTCCTACTTATTTTTACAGAAAAATTTGTTATAGGATATTTAGAAAAAATCTTATTTTAACAGATGTAAGATTAAAGGTTTTGTTATACAAAAAAAACTGTCGTTGAAGATAAAGCAAAGCGTAATCGGTTTTATTGTCCTGTTTGTTTGGGTAGTAAGAAAAGCTCTTCAATGTTCTGTGTTCCGTGTGGTTAGGCGATGACAAAACACTCCGAAAGAATGAAATATAATCCATTTTCCAATGGCTTAATCCAGCCAATACTGTTCGATTAAGGTACCTATTACCTTTTATAGTAGGTAATACAAAGGCTGAATGAGAATAACTAAAAAAAGAGAAGTGGAATAATTATTTCACTTTTAATGAAAAAATATTTTATTTTATAGTTGCAAGTTTAGAAAAATAGTTTTATAATATTTTGGATAAAGATAAAATTATAAAGACATATAGTAAATTTACATCCTAGTTATAACCCTATATTTTTCTGATTACGCGATCGAATCAACTAATTTGTTTTAGTAATATAATTTATTTAATGAAAATTTTTGACCCCATCTAAAATGTGAAGGATCAAAGATAAAAAAGACTGAAATTTTTTTATTCCTCCTGATAAAAGTGTGTTCAAAATAATTTAGTCGGCGATGACATTTATTATCATTGATTAAATCAAAAAGCCATAATCAGTCAAATTTGAAATAGATTGATATGAATAAATGAATGATATAAATGATTTCAATTTCCTTTTTATTTATTTTTATGAAAGCCATATACCATTAACAACCAAAAATTGACTATAAAAATTATAGATTTGTGTTACAGTAACATCCTCAAAATAATCTGTATTATATGGAAGTTATGTATTTATTATTTTAGAACATTTAAAATAATATTTACTTGTGTTTAATTACACCTTTTTTACTTTTCTTCTTCTGTAACATTTGTATCATTTTGATTTATAGAAGTCAGTATACATGATGATCATATCTGTGAAATTTAAAAAAAAAATCGTTAAGATTTATAAAATATGTGCTTGAATGTAGCAGAAGATTTATATAAATAATTCACTTTATCTCGTAAAATTATCATAATATAACTATCCCGCACTCTTGTACTGCTTCGGTAGCAAATAGTTAAACTTTTTACAATTATTTATCATCATCTAAGTTATAATTAAAAATTGTGGGCCTAGAACAGAGACTTGAGTAACGCCGCTGATTCTTGTAAATTATTTTTTATGGTTTTCTCTGCTTTATTTTTCGGTAGAAGGTAGATAGCATGCTGTTTAGTTTATTGGTACCAAATGCTTGTTTACCGATCTTCCGTTCCGTTCGTTCCGCTTCCGTTCGAAGCGGGCGGCCCGTCATCCGATTCGTGGGCATTAGTTCCGTGACCGGTGCTCGCGTCTAGTTTGCATCTTGCCTTATTTTTTCTACATTTCCTTATCCTCACCAGCCCATTCTTCCGGGGGCAGCTGCCGTTCGGTGGGCGGCCGAGCGAGAAATGTCCACTTAAGTCGATACGCCCGCTGGCTACCTGATCCCCGGGGACTGCCGGAGGAAGGTCTTCGCTGAACTTTCTTGAGATTAAGTCAATCAGGATTTGATTCTTCGAATATATTTTTCTCCTGAACCTGGATAAATACGAGCAGCTGCCATTTCAATTCTCACATTGTGTGTCGATCGCCTGTTTTCTTTGCCTATCCGCTTCTTATTTTCAAGTCTTAAACGTAATTCGAAAAGATTCGTTTTTTGAGCGAACTCAAATATATCTATTTCAAATAAAATTGTAATTTATTTTATGCAATACATAGTGTAGATGGGTAAATGACATACCCCAAAAGGGGGGGAGGGGGAATAGGTTTTCAAAAAGACTAATTAGCCTAGCAAATTTATAGTTATACACGTTCTATTGAACTTCCTTGTTGATGCCATAAAAATAACTTTTAACGCGAAAATTGTTTTCATAAATAATAACTAAAAAGTTTCGTAATAAATAATAGAGATTACAATATCTAAGTATATAATTTCGGTATATACAAATTTGATAAATATTACCGTATTAAATCAATTATATGATGTTTTTAAACTGTTAGTAAACATTAAGGTAAAGCCAGAAATAATATTTCAAACTTTTTGCACCTTTTGCAATCAAAGGTGTTTTTTGAAATGGATTTGACAACGACTCATATTAAAATAAATATTAACATAATTTCAAAAATCCAAAAACCACAGAATTGGCAGGTGATGCGACAAGACGCCTGAATCTCAAGATGTCTTCATCCGACTGCGAAATTGACTGATGGGTCTGCTAATTGTCCCGGGGCAGCTGCCCTCCCGGATCTCGCTGGGCTGGATAGGCACGTGCTGAGGATATGGAGACAGGAAGTAACCTGATACGAGAAAGGTGCAGAAAGCCGGTGGTTGGTTTTGCCAAGGATGGTGATGATTTAGATGGTATTTCGTTGTGTGGTGGTGCACCGCGTACTGGATTGTTAGATTAGCTACAGCCGTAGCGGCTGCCTTTAGGGTTGCGGATAATTTTAGAGAATGCGATAGTCGAACCAATAAATAAGTTGGCTAATCTTTATCGATACAGTTCGAATTAATATGAATTTATCTTAAACATCACAATTTATAGCAAAAAAAATCAAAATTAGTTTTTAATTGTCAATCATTTTAGGCAGATTCTTTGTCAATTCGTGCCAGCGAGATCACTTTTATTTGAAAGGGTAGACTTCTGTAAATGAGGTAGATAGAAAATTTATATTTGATAGTATATCAAATACTAAACAACAGTATGATGAATGCAAATTGATACTTTTCAAAAGTTAATAGGAAAGATCTATGAAACAAATTTTTTTTTTTCATTATTAGGTAAGTTACATATTTAAGTTTGATAAGTTAATTGGTAAGTGTAAGTTTATTTGTATACTAAGGTAATGTAGAAAATGCTAAGCAATTAAGTATATTTGAACAATATGGGTTGATCTTCAGTTGACCTCCATAGCAACGTTTTCTGATTAAGAAATATTTGATACTAATAAGCTTAATTGTTATTTATTTTTATGAAATATTTGATGCTAATAAGCTCAATTGTTTTTTTTCTATTTATTTTCTTTATATTTTATAATATCTAGTCCCACAAAACGTCTAAAAAGACATTTTTCTGTAGGTTCATTTTTACAATTGAAAGTTACACTATTACAAAATATTATTCACTTTATAAACATAAGAGACAAAAATTTTTATGAAATATTTGATACTAATAAGCATAATTATTATTCGTGAAATATTTTATGCTAATAAGCTTAATTGTTATTTTTTTTAATATTTGATACTAATAAGCTTAGTTGTGTAAATATTTCATGAATTATTCCGTTTTTAATTAGCTAAATCAATTTGTTTCACACACATCTACTAATTTCTTCCATCCAAAGTGTACAAATATTAAATAATAGCCAATATTTCTGCTTTATTGATACGAATACTGACATTTGACAGATATCTTGAAATTTCTCATAGTCTATTTTGTCTCCTAGAATATTATAACGATATAGATATTCTGAGAATGGGTTCAACTATTCCTTCCTTATATTTCGTGTTTTCTTAATTTTTATGCCTTAAAATTAAATTATGAACGCATCACGAAAATCACTAACTTCTTCATCTTCATCCCCTTATCCTATTGAGTCGAGGTCCCTGCACCTCATAAAAGGTTCCAACTAACAAAAAGCACTAACAAGTTAATAAATTAGTTCGAATAGTAAACTGAACATATTGCTGTCATCATAATTTACAAATTTGATAATTCACCTTAGAGTCGCCAAATTCATTCACAAATGTCTGCCAATAAAATAAGTGCATGCGTTGATGGGTTAAACGATTATTTCCGAGTTTGTACAGCCGCTCGAATATTGTGCACACGTGTAAGCAGAACAGGGAAGAGTGCAAAACCTTTTTCGTTGCATCACATCAGGGTCACGTCAGGTTACTTCCTGTTTATTTTGGCAAATGGCACAAATGCATAAAACTTAATTGTACAAAAAAAAACTTTTTTTTTAAATAGAGATGCGAACACGAAATACGTGTCACATCAATATTCTTACTATTTTCAAATTAAGCTAAACGCTTGTGCTATGAAAATAGGACTAACTTGCTGATCTGGAGTGAGATTCGAACCCGCGACCTTTGGATCACTGGATCCTAACCGTAAGACCAACAAGCTACTCATTTTGTGCCGCGAAATTTAATGGTAGTCGAACGTATTATAAAATAAGCAATATTGCTATTTTTGTATCTTGACAGTTATTATATAACATTGTAATGCCGTCAATTTTGACGTTTTAAGTTTGACAGCTTTAATATGAATGATTTCAATCAATCAGAAAGCTCTAAAACGTAAACAAACGTTAAGTTGTACACAATTTTAGAAAATGAGCTTTCTAATTAAATGAATTCATTAATTTCGAACCTGTCTTACTTTAAACTTGGTGCTGAAATAGCAATATTTTTTATTTCAGAATACGAATTGCGTCTACATGCTGGTGATATTTTTCGATTTGTATTATTTTAAAATTAACGTTCAGTTTTAAGATTAGAATAGATTACAAGATTTAATATGACAAGGACTAGTGATAGAAAATGATATTAGGTATATGAAAAAAACACGTTCTTATAAAAACAATAGTAAAATGGATAAAAAAATAAAAGCCACAGTACAACGATATCTTGCATTTCACTTCTAATATTTAATCGTTCTTTGGGTGAAGAATAAGAATGTGCTCCTAACTTTTGATCGCTTTTAGCAGATACTTTGGCTGTTGTGTTGTCTTAAATATTTTTAGAAATACCTTTTTGTTTATAACGATCGTTTATAAACTTTTATTTGTGTATCAAATATTTTTATAATCAATAATAAAGTAAATAAACTAAAGATTGAAAAATAATATTTAAAAAATCTAATATGGAGCCATGCCTCGTATTGTTAAGACACATCCGATCTAAATAGGGAACTTCCTATTCCAGGCCAAAAAAACGGGACACTATACCTGGATCGTATCTTGGCACACAAAAGTGCCGACATATGGGGTCTGGCAGCGTCTTGTATGGCAGAAGGCACGTGCCACATGTCGAAGATTTTTTTTCTGATTTTTTCCGCAGTTTTTTCTATAAAACTTTTTCTACTATTATAGGCCATACAGTCCGCTCCGCCGAACAGATTTGAAAGAAAACATCACGCGATTTTTAAAATTGTGAAGCATTTTTTATTTCTTACATTCTCTCAATAGTCGAATATGTATGTATTGTTATACACTTCTGTTTTATTAAACACAAGCTGTGCCCGCAGCTTGGAATTCAGTTTATTTATTTATTTTAGGGAAAATTAACAGCATATTAACAAATATAACATAATGGATTTTAAAATAATGTCAATTTAAAATTTTCCACTGAATATAGTAATTTGTTAGAACATAGTTTTATTTATTAGAACATACTTTATTAGAATATGGTAATTTATTAAAATAAGTTGACGTAGTAAAATATTTTTTTAATTATTTTAACAGCGAGTTGAGAGGGTTTGAGACTATGAGAATAAATATAATCTAAACTACTCGTCCAAACAATATTTTGTGTAGAAGGCAATTTTTATCTACATAAAATTTTCCTAGCGAAAATCAAATTTATTTTGATAAGAATTTAATATTTTACCTACTTAAATTACCCCTGACATATTAAAATTATTTTAAATATATATTTTATTCATATTTGATTAATTTGTAAATTAATCTTAATAAACAGATATATGTCGTCGAGGAATTTTTTACAGGCCCGACAAAATAATGTAATTTATTTAAATTTAAACAGTAAAATAGGTGCCAAACAAAATATACCTTTTTTATTTTTTATTATAAATTTACTTACAAGTTTACTGCCCTATCCAGAAATATAGCTGGTTTCAAGTCACAAATATCGAGAAACAAAGTACTTACTAGGAGAAATCGCCGCTACATTACCCTAATATCAGGATAACAAGATTATTTTAGTAATGATTGTTATACAACCAATCAAACACAAAATAGATGAGATTATTTAGTATTAAATTGTACAGAGATGAATTAAACCCTATCTTTGGGCGTGGTGATTGGGACACAGCGAAAGTATTCCCCCCCTCGGGTATATTTAAGAAACATTGACAATGCAGTTAAAGAATTTATTCTGGCATTATTAAATACACCAACCGTATTTTTTTTTAAAAAAAGAAATTGTTTTTTTTTATTTTTAAAATTTCGTTCCAAACCAAATCACTTCGAGTAAAAACATATTTTATAATAAATCGCGACTTTTTTACTAAGACATTTAGTTTAGCTTTTCATTATTTTTTCAAAATTAACAAGCTATTGTAAGTTTTGAAACAATTATGAAAAATAAGTCATTTGACTTTACCAGATTATTTCATAAAGATCCAGATCGTTTACCAAGAAATTTTCGTATGTTCATGTAGTAGACATGAACTAACGAAACAGTAGACGTGTCTATATATTTTAGTGGTCCGTGATTAATTATTTCTGCGGTTAATTCTAGACTAGCAAACTTTCATTCTAAACACTGATCTCTGACGTAAATTCTGATAATTCATATAAATTAACTTTAAACATTCATATATAGGTACGTGCTTAATTTAGCTATACCAAAAATCGCTCAAAACTTTTACATAACAATATAAAAAAACAAACAGCATTCAAAAGCCTTAATAATTGAATTCTGGAAGTGAATAAAGCATTAGTGCCAAAATAAATTTTTTAGACAAGCGTACTGATTAGTACTATATGCCTTCGCCAATGTATTAAACACTGCACTGAAGTCCTATATGTGTTCATTTACTAGTTATATGGGAATGCATATCGCACAAGTATTAAGTACCGTGTCATTTCTTTTATAAATAAGGCACTAAAGACATTATTATAAGGCACTAGACATGGTATTTTATAGTTTTTAGTATTAAAATGACAAGCTCACGTGAGGCACCGGCGTTTAGTAGTGTTAATGAAAATATATGTAAAATAGCACATAAAGAGCGAAAAATACTTATATTGCTTTTTACCTTGCATCTTAAAATGAACATTCTGGCACTTAGTGCTTTATTCATTTCTAGTATTCTATTTTGCTAGACATTACTTTATTTTACTATCATCATTAAATACAATGATTTCATTGTCTGTCCGTCAGTCTGTCTGTCTGCCTGTTCCCGTAACTTCGTGTAACGTCCGTAATTTCATTCGATTTCACGGCTAAAAAAACAAATGAAACGGCCGGAGATGGGGCTTGAACCCCGGGCCAGCAAACCCGAAGGTCGTAAAGATAGCGATGTCGCCGCCGCTGAGCCTGTACTGCCCGTCAAAAATACAGTACATATAGGACTTAGCAAATACGTGAACCATTTCATGTTACGCCCAATCGCTAGCAGGGGAAATATTAAAAAAGTATTTTGATAAAAGTAGTTATTACTATTTCATTGGTGTCGACTATAAATAAGTAAATACTTATTCTAAAGGAACCAGAATGTGTTACGGCCAGTAGATGCATATAAACACAAGATGGTGAGTTAAAGTTTTATATACGCGCCTCAAGAAAATTAAAAACAAGTGATTTATTTCAAAACATGTGATTGTGGAGTTCGACAAACTTTCCTCGAAAATAATAGATATGTCGAAATACATTTTATTTTTATTTGTATTTTTTAGTCAGCCACTTAAGAACTGCAAAGGTCTTATCGCTAATACTCGCACACAAAGGTGTATTTTTAAATAAATAACAAAATGAGCAGTTGCAACTACACTTTTACGAACACAATGATCCGAAGGTGTTGTTCTTCTACGGCCCAACAATGTCCAGGTCTCTTTCTTCTCCGTCCTCCTCGCCCAGAAGTTGTTTTCTTTTTTCCGCCACAATCTGCCAAAGGCCCGCACAATGGAAGGCAGCAACAATGCCAGCTTCTTATTATTCGCCTCCTGTCCACATGTCTGCACCGTTTCTTCACCTCCGTTCTAAGATATTATTTATACTCCGTGCATTTTGTTACGCATCATCCGTCCCATTGAGACGTTTCATTGTGCCGAGATCCGGCAACAACAGTGGCAGAAGTATTTTGACTTTGTCAGTTTTTACCGTTAAGAAAATATGCGCTGGTAAGTACGTATTTTTCTTTATTAGTCTAAAATCGTGCCGTGCCTCGTAAGAGAGACTACAGCTGCTTGATATATCTAATTTTTATAATATCTGACATCGAGGACTACCACTGAATTCCACGCAATCCCACGTATACTACAAAAACAATGGCTTGTATTTAATTGGTCAGTATTTTATCAACAAAATGGTGAGTATTTTAATTAAATGATCAGAATTGAATAAATCCTTGATTTATTGTTGAAATAATTTATAATTATACATTTAAATACAAAACCGACCAAATGACAATGGATCGGAATATATTTTAAACATTTATTTTAAATACTGACCATTTAATTAGTCCTCAAAAAGAAATATTGAGTGCACCTAAGTAATTTTTTTTAATGACTATGTAATAATGTTCATCACTAACGCTGTCAAATGCACGCTAACACTAGTAACAAAAACATTGATTTATTTGCTTATTTATTAACGGCTTTAGACGAGCTTTTCACAAAATTTATATAATAATAGTACAAGTCAAAAAATTACTTAAGAATAAAGTTAAATAATATACGCTGTGCTACACTACAATTTACATTTGTTTAGTTATAATTGTACACTTAATTGTTTTCACCCAAAACAATGTTGGCTTATTGTATTTATTAAATTATTTAGTAAAAGTTAATATGAAACATAAAAAGATATTTGATGCATATATCATATTTAAAGAGGCTAAAAAGAATTATGCACTCTTGTCACTGGTCACAACACTATCTAAGGATCGAAAACTGTCTGGTGTTCTACGGCTTTCAGGAAGCATCTGAAATATTCGAGAAACATCTACAAGAATCTAGAAGCCACGAAAATCGTCTCATAATCACTTGAAAAGGCCAGAAAGCACAAAATACCTCGATATGCGGATATAAACACGGGACCAGGCTGCGCGTGGGTTGTTGTTGTGGAACGCACTTGACAGGCGATAACAGAAGCGAAGTGAGCCGCGGGCCGCGAAGTTCTTTCTTACGTAGCGAAATAGACCAGAGCGAATAATACGTGCGAAATCGGATGGAATGTTCTAGTGAATGTTAAATAATGTGTCCATTTGCGAGTGATAGACTACGTAATAGCGTAATTTAAAGAATAGCGTTAAGTTTAATAGTGTTAAGTGACTTTGTACATCAAATAACTAATTAATGAATAATGAATAAATCTGTAAATAATTTCCGTATATTTTTGTTTTCATTTATTTCTCCCGCAGTCAGGACATGTGACAATATAACAATAAATACCGCTACAATATGAAATCAATGATGGATAAGTAAGTAAGTTTGGATATAAAGTCTCCGAAGCTACTCATCTGACTTTAAAAATTCTTTCACCAATATTTAGAATGGACTTTCAGGGTGAACATTAGCTCCTACATTATCCCGTTAAAATAAAAGGGATTTTCGTAGTACCTACCTATTTTACAACTAAAGTCGACGAAAAGATGGTCGAGCGTTGTGTTTTTTACGAACGCTGCCATAACCGTAAGAGATATTTGAATACTTTCTATAGAGGAGTTCTATAAAAATTCCGCGACGACATACTTATATCTATATTTTAATGTTAATACATAAATTAATAAAATATGACTAAAAGTCTACGAATGTACGCATGTCCAATACAATTAATTATTTCAAGACTCGAATTGAAAGAGATTTGTATTACTCCATTTTAATACTTGTACAAAAAAAAATATTTTGTAAAATTCTGTAGGTATTACGTGTTAATATATTTTTATGTTGGTTATTAAAAAGTCTATAAACGATATACATGTGAGGTCGGCGGAACGGGCGAAGATCGTAGTAAAGAAACAAACATAATTTAAAAATGAAATATTTCTGTATGCATAAATAAATAAAATTGAATAAATATTATAATGTAATGCCATATATTATAGCGCTTTCAATAATATTTAAAGCAATCAATCAAATCTAATGGCATCTACCTGTCTACTTGATGCCAATGAAAAAACTAATCAAAATATCTTTATCTGCAATGGTCTACCTAGTCTTCCATTACCTGCAGTTTATATTACGTATCTTTATACACTAAATTTATTCTTTATTAATTTTCAACAACATTCATATTTATTTATGGTTTTTGTGTTTAGTTTTTAGAACTTCGTGTTTATTTTTAATTTAATTTAAAATTAATTCAATTTTAATAAATATTATTATTAAGTTCTGCAGTAAGTGTTATTTTATTATAATTTATAGAAATTAACTTTGTATACACCACTTTAAAAAAAAAAAAAAAAATATATATATATATATATATATAATATATATATATATATATATATATATATATATAGATATATATATTTTCATGTTGAGTAGGTATTTTATTATTATTTATTTTCCATATATAACTTTTTAATATTTTGATTATCTATACTTCGATTTTTAAATTTAATTTTGTTATTATACATTTGTTATCGTGATGAAGAAGCCATTGGCTTTGAAACATGTTAAAATTAAAAAAATTAAATTAAATTAAAAAAAGTAGTGTATACAAAGTTATTTTCTATAAATTATAATTATAATGTCACCACAAAATAATTTTGCTGGTTTTGAAGAAGAAGTTATTTTATTATTTAAAACTCTATTAAATAGACAACAAAAAATTATCTCCTCTCCATTTCTTATATGTTTAAGAAACCCAAAATCAAGGCCGTAGATTAAAATAATATTTAATGATATAATCTCAAAAGTGTGAATAAAATAGCAACTAATTAGGGACACTTTCAAAGTAATTCAGTTCATCACTTACAGAAAACGGGGAATTTTGATAATTAAGCGTAACATAGAATTCTGTACAGCGGGGAATCTTTAATGATAAGCGCCTAGGAAAAAAAATCTAAATATAGAGCTTCTCCGAAAATATCTAACTGTCCGTAGGGCAAGAGGTTACTTAAACCTTATAAATAAGTCGTTTATACATGGATATCCACTGTTTGATAATAGGCTTACAAGCCGAAACAGCTGTCACATTAAATATAACACTTAACCGCAGAACTTAATGGTAATATTTATTAATTTTTAATTGATTTTAAATTTCATTTAAAAAATGAGCTTCTTTACAGCATTAAAAATTGGAGAGCGTGCGTGAGAAAATATATGAAATGGGACGAGGCAAAAGTGGTTCGCTGGGACAGAAGTTTGTGGCGTTCTATTCTCTCCGCATACCCTACGGAATGCGGGATGGTAAGTAAGTTAATTCAGTGAGTTTTCGTTATGCTCAGTGTGTTGTTAAATGTGTTACTGTAATATGTGATAATTTCCGTTTATTTTTTATTTTTTTTAATTTAAAATATAATGGAAACCTAAAAGGTTTATAGATAACATTTTTACATGATTCAATATAAGAAATGATAATATAATTTAGAAACAAAGTCATTTTTTATAGTTAGCCTAGTTTTAACTTTTTTGTCACATCTGTTTTGAATTTGTCAGTGGTCAGTTGTTTGGTCTGTTGTATATCCACATCCTCTTATATTTTTTAAATATCACTTGTATCATAATTCAATATATCTATACTTATATGGGTTGTGCGAGACTGCACCAACGTCACCATATACTGGAATAAAGTTGTATTATTATTATTATTTATTTATATTTTTTAAAGTTTAAAATACCTACCCTAAAATAATAAAGTAGTAAACTTATATGGGTATGGAGCAGTCAACTTATATGAGTAGGTGTTACATTGATCATCCTTTTTGGAAAGAACGATTTTTTTTCAACTACAAATACTACATTTTTAATTTTTTTAAGTCACCTAAAAATATTATTTTTCTAACTCAGAAAGATTTGCAACTGTGCTTAATGATATTGCTATTTTTGCAAAAAAACACATACTTCCCAAATGTACAAACTCGTTGACTTCATCTAGGATATCGAGAGGAGGGTGACTGCGGTAAATAAGGTAAATGGTACCTAGAATGCTATTATGGCCAATTGTAATCTGTCAAACGAAGCAAGACTAGCGGTTCATAAGGGAGTTCTGGTGCTAACTCTATTATATGGAAGGAAAAAAAGGAAAGAACGTAAAGATGGCTGCTGCATGGTAGATAGAATAAAGAGCGGAATGCTGAGATGGTTTGGTCATGTGGAAAGTATGAGCGAGAAAAGGATGGTTAAGAAAATATATGAGGTGGTTGTTAAAAGCAAAAAGTTAAAAGGAACACAGGGCGTTCGCGAGAGACCTATCATCAGATACAGCAAATATTGGAGGACGTCCCTTCTAAAAGCTTCAACAACCATAGAGCATGCATGAGATGACGTATGGATGCGCTCGAAAAAAAATGATATACTAAGATAGAAGAATGTGGCATTATATCCATTTTTAACAGCTATTAATACAAAAGTACTCGATAAAAATGTCTGAAATTTCAATAGGCGTACAACGATTTTTAAGTTTGATTGATAATTATAAAAATTAGGACAGAAAGATTTTCTTTAAATTTAAACCTCGAATTATAAATAAGTTCTTCTTTACCGACTGTTGAATGTGATGTTGAAAATTACACATTTCTCTGTTTATAGATTAACTCCGTGTCGTATAAACGACAATAGTTTAATGCTATTTGATATTTTTTCTAAGTAGATACGATCGACGAAGAAGTGGACTGAGTGAAGTAATACCCACATGGCAACAACATAATCGTTTAGGTTTAACGATGTAACCCCCATACAGCTGACCCGGCCATCGATTCGTCCCATGGGTCGATCAAACGGTACTCGGAATACTAATAAAAGTGGGTTATTTGGTGTTGATTGTTGTGGGAGAGGAGGGTAGCATACCACGTTTAATTCTGAGTAAGTAATAGACGTGGGAAGTGGAATTTATAGCTGTGTGAGTAACCCTTTTTTAATAATTTTCTGGCGTGTCACCCAGTGAAAGGGTGTTATCGCCAACCAGTAATCAAAAAATGTACATTTAAAATGCGTCCTGTCCAAATACAATCCAATCCTTAGTAATATGACACTTTGCAACCACACTATGGAATGCTCTAGAATGCCCTATAGCACTCTGGGATTATCTACACCAATCGGGAGACGTTTTGTGCCAGCTGTCTCCAGTTCAGAAGCTCCAAGGCAGATATGTCTTTGAGGACGTTGTCGCAGCCACCGAAGTCTTCCCATTTTTATAAATTTTGTGATTTTTAGCTCCTTAAACAGAGTATAGAGCTCATTACGCCAAGAAATCGGCACTTATTGTTTTTCGAAGTGACTCGCCTCCTGACAACGTCCTCTCCGTGTCTCTGGCGGGCCAAATTCTAAAGCCCAGTAGCAACATTAAATATCTTGGTCACATTATATGCGACAACTTATGTGACATTAAGAATATCGAAAGACAGAGAAGAGCTATTAGTGTAAGGTCCAATATGCTAGCCAGGAAGTTTTCTAGATGCAGTAACGAAGTGAAAAGATACCTTTTCGTTACTTATTGCACGAATCTATACACAAGTGAGCTGTGGTGCAGACACACTCTTCTGTCCTATAACTCTATGAGATTGCAATATAATAATGCCTTCAGGATAATGCTCGGTCTACCTTGGCGTTGCAGTGCATCTCATATGTTCGCAGAACACAGGGTCCATGGCCTTGCTGCTCTCCGACGACTGAAAATAACTAGCGCAAGAAAGAGGATGTGGGGGTCTAGCAACTCCATTATTCAAGCAGCTGCTATGTGGCTTGACTCCCCAATGCATAAAAGATGGATACTAAGCTTGTTGGTCTTGTGGTTAGGACACTGGCCTCGTGATCCAAAGGTTGCGGGTTCGAACCTCACTCCAGACTATCAAGTTAGTCCTATTTTCATAGCACAAGCGCTTAGCTTAGTTTGAAAATAGTAAGAATATTGATGTGACACGTATTCCGTGTTCACATCTCTATTTAAAAAAAAAAAAAAATTATGCAACAGTGACTGTTCTCCATTTTTTAATTTTTTTTTATCTATTTTTATTATTATTTTCTATTTTTAATTTCGACATGTTTTTATTTCTTATTCCACTTGTATGTCTGTTGTTGGTTTTTCTATTTTCACTTATATGTATATATATCTATATGGCGAGGTGAGAATCTATTCTCAACAAGCTGAAATAAAGACCTATTATTATTATTATTACTGTAGTGTCTGCGACAAAGTCCATTATCTAGAACCGATCCAAAGATACGTCTCAAAATTTTAATTTCAAAAAACGTCCAGTGCTCGCTCATTCCTCTTAGTATCCGCGTTTCAGCTGCGTTTGTGAGCACTAGTCTAATTATCGTTTTATACTCTAATATCTTAGTATTTCTGGACAGCAGTCTGGATTTTATCTGCTTTTGTATGCGGAAAAAACAGTGATATGCGCTTCTGGATCTCCTCTGTAGTATTATTGCTGTGCGTTATCAGGGAGCCTAGGTATTTAAATCTTGGTACCGTTTCAAAATTTTGACTTCCACATGAGAGAGTTGGGGTTTATTGGGTGCATCCTACGGCCATGTATTTGGTCTTCTGCTGATTGAAAACCGTAATATTGCAATATCAGAATTCATCAGAAAGCCCGATACATGTACGAAAGGTATGATGATGTATCAACGCTAAATTCTTAATGGAATATTCTCTATTATAGTAAATAACTGGGTCAACGAATAAAATACGTTCCCAGATCGGGTTGACCGAAGCGATGTCCGATGCAAATTTAACAGATTGACGAGATGGAGGTGCAACCAAACTGGTTCACGCATCACCTGCGAAACTGTCACCCGGATACATCTGCAGGCTCCGGCACCGGGAGGCCCGGCGAGATGTAATACACATCACTTATGAAATTACTATTCTCAGCGGTGAAACTTTTGCCAAGTATCGCAAGCTGCGAATCAATCAAATAAAAAATAATCTTAAACAAAACTTTAACCCTTTTTACATTAAACAATTATTCTACACATATTTACACTTGGACTTATGACTAACTCAACTTTCACTAACATTCCACTTGATACTCTGTAGATACATAATAACTACCTTATGAAAATAAATACTACTGACGAACTCGAAAAAATATTATAATTGTGTTCTATAACGCCACTCTGGGACAGGCGTAGCCTAGTAGAGTGGCATAATCTACAAATTAAACAAAACAAAAAAATGTGTAATTTATCTTATGTTTTATTGTTAAATTAGTATTAAGTATCTTTATTTGCAAACAAGGATTATTTAAATAAATAAAAAAAAATAAAAAAATTGCACACATCCTAACAGAAAGTCGTTTCAATACTTTGATGGTTTATAAATAAAATTTTCGATACACTCACATTTAAATGAGCCGATTTGTATTAATTGAATAATCAGCATATTTCGGGGCCAATGGTCCCGTAATCGGGATAAAACGTATATTAAAAATTATAATTGGTAGTATAGACATTTAACAAAAACCGAAAATTAATGTATGGTGGTAGAATAACCAACTCAGGAACTAATATAATAATGGTAATAATAATAGTTTTTATTCATATCTTATTTTTTGTATTGTGTTTCAGATGTTTTGGGCATTTTGAGCGAATGAATGAGGAAAGAATGGTAAGAAAGATATATAATGCAAGTGTTGATGACGCCAGAAATAGAGGGCGACCGCGGAAGACGTGGCATGACCAGATCAACCAGACACTGGAAGATGGTCCCGTTAGAAGCCTCAACAACCGGCGAGCTTGTATGCGAAGATGTATGAATGTGGACGAGGCGAGAGTTGTATGCCAGGACAGAAGAGTGTGGTGCTCTATCCTCTCTGCCTACTCCCGCGGGGAAACGGCGTGATGGTAAGTAAGTATTATACTTCGACTGCCTAACTAGGGATTACCTGTTTGAAGGCAGTCGACTGTTTACATAGCAAAGAGAGTTAAAAAATATAATTTAGTATACATTACAATAACTTTTTAAGTTAACAAATATACAATAAATTTAAATTTGATAAAATAATTAGTATACATTACAATAAATTTTTAAATAAACAAATATACATTAAATTTAAATTTGATTAAATAATTAGGAACAGAAATAAAGAATTATCGGTAAGATAAGGTAAAGCAAAAACAGAAATCAAAATAAAATATAAATTACAAAATATATAATAAATTTTTTAAATAAGCACAAAACATTGAGAAAAAATTATACGGCATTATACAAGAATTCATTTTGAATTCAATATGAGAACAAATTTAACCACTTGCGAAACGAATTGGGTTATTTAAAATATTTAATTTGCTATTCTTATCAATTAGTCCTCACGATTACAAAACAAAAAACATGGGTACAACGAAACCGTTTACTTCAGCGGCGTAATATAAACAGAGTGCGCACTACTCCTGTAGTACTCCAGACGACATCTGTCCTGAAGTGCGTCCTTCAGAAGTATGCGGGTGACTGGTGAATTAATGCATTGTGCGACCTTTGTCAAGTACAGTGTAAAACTACTACTGGTTACTGTTTGTTGTGAACGCACCCACATGCGTATAACTTAAGCATTGTAGCTGCACAATACGTAGATGTATTGGTTATTCTTTTACACTTACAATGAGCTTTCACTGCAACGATAATACTTCCCTCTAATAAAATAATTTATCTCTCAAGAAATAAAAACAATATGATAGATGCTACATAATTTAGACAAGACAACACCAAAACCTAGATTTAGCGACCAACATTTTTAACGTCCCAAATATTAATCAAATCTATAAAAAATTTGCGATACTTCAAATACACAAAATGTGTATCAATAATAGAACATTTGGATGTTTTAGTAATAGACCGAGATCAGCTGGAAATATTTTGATATGTAAATGTAATGCTAGCACAGTCCAACATCATTTCTCCTATCAAGGAGTATCATTCTTTAATGCCCTTCCCAATGAAATGAAGACGGAAAAAAATTATAGAAAATTCAAGACTAAATCGAAAAATCTTCTACAAAAAACCATAACAATAACGTAATGAAAAAATCTTATCAAAAACAATCTATATATACTTTTAAATGTTATTACAATACCTTCTTAATTATTAATTTTTATAACTGAATTTAATGTTTCCTTGTGTATATTTTATTTACTTATTCTAATGTCTCACATTTTTGTATTCTTGTATTGTTTATATCTTACATACTTAATTAAATGTCTTAATTTTTATAACTTAATCTAATGTTTCTTTGTCTATATATCTTACTTATTTAATCTAATGTCTAACACTAACGATTTTATTAATAATAGATATATACATATATGACAATGCCCCCACTTTTAAACACGAGAATAAATTCTCATTTAAAAGTGGGTAAGTGTGTAATATAAATGTCTATTAATTATATTATATTGAATATACTCTTAAGTTTGTACATTTGCCAAATAAATTTAAAAAAAAAAAATAAAAAAAAAAATAATGTATCCAATGAGATACATGTTTTAGAAATCCAGGATTAGAAATAAATTAGTAGGGTTAAATGTAAGAAAACTCTCGAGGAGGTCAAAACCCACCAGGGGTTGTAAAACTAACAGTATTTTATTTATTTTATTTTTACTTATACAATACATGTAAAAATTATTCTGACATGCTTGTCTCGCTAGAAGAAACAGACTTTGTCTCACCATCTTATAAAAAACTCTCAGAGACACAATAGACAACAATATATATAGTTCCCAATTGACCTCTGCCGAATGAACTTCCAAGAAAAATCACTTAACTATTACGAGTATAAGAGAAAAAAAAATAATAAAGAGACGAAGGTACAGGAGTTTGGAGATAGATCAATGATGAACATATGTATCTTAAACATTGGTGAAAGTATCTTATCTAGTGCCATTTGAGATATTTCATTATAGAATTTAAAATGTCATTTGTTAAGTAATAAATAAGCGAGAGGCTGAAATAAAATAGGTGCCACGTTTTCTCTGCCCTAAAAAGCAACAAAAATAACAGTGTTTTTCTTTAGCTCTAGGCGTTTTATTGAGTTTATCAGATTGGCCGTAATAATAATTATATTTTGGTTATTCGAGAGATAGTGGTCGGCATGTAAGTACCTCAAAAAACAGGCGATAATTGTATTAAAAAGATCCAGAAGCGTGTCTGTACTGCATGCTAGGGGGCCAATGACCCGCCAAAATTAACCGTAAACAACATTAATTGCCTTACTTTCCAAGGAAACTTGTCCGCAGATGTCCCTTGCGTCACGCCTCACCGGTCCTTGCCCATTAGCGCGCGCGAAGTGACACTTGGCGAGCGCGCGCAAATTTCGCGGGCATTTTTGACAGCCGTCCCACAGAGAACAATCAGAAATTTCGAAACACGAATACTGACCCAGGCTATACGAGAGACAAAGGCTTTCGAAATATGGTGGAACGGGAAAATATCGTCGGTGGAATAAATGCAAAATGAAGACATGCGTGAAACAGATAAGGGAATATTATCTTGATCAGACTGATAAGGTGCCTAAAGGCTATATAAAAAATACCCAAAATAAATTAATTGGAAGGCATTACTTTTGAAGATATTATGCTTCTCATAAATAAAGAAAGGGCAGTAAGTAAAACAAAATAAATTTACAAATCTTTCATTCCTTGGACACATAAAAAAGACATCCAAAGAAATATCAGATCTTATTTCCCATAATGCAGGAAAAGATTACTAGGAATCGGGTCTGTGGAAGTATATTATCGCTGAAAAACTCAAGGTAAGCGTTTGAACAGTCTATTGGAGAACTCAGAGTCAACCAAGTGATCATAGCCAACGTTAAGTGAAGAAGGAAACAAGAAGAACTCTATCAAGAAACTCTATCATATCATTATAAATAAAACAATTAACTTTGTTTCAACCACTGATTTTATTTTAAACACTCAACATGTTTCAAGACCAAAGGTCCCCTCTTCAGGAGGATACTAAGTATACTGAAATCTAAATACAAATAGAGTAGATAATGTAAAGTCATATGAAAACAAAAACAAACAAAGACCATCAGTAAGGAAACAAAAACATAGACAATCATAGACAAAAATAAGAAAATATTGTAAATTTAAAATCAATAAAGAAACAAAAGCATATAATAATCAAAGGTAGGTATATTATAAAAAAAAGTTAGTTAATAAGATAATATATTTAAAAGGTGACTGTTAGTAAAGAGGATTTTTTTAATTTTTGGGTTTAATTTTTCGTTTATTGAAGAATTCTATCATATCAAATCACTTTGTTTTGTTTCACACAAAACAAAGTGTTTTGATACGAGAAAATCACGTAATACAAGTCACATTGCAGATGATGATTCAAGAGAGATGCAGTGCTGGATGAAGGTGTATCTCAAGGTTGAATAAAATGCGTAACTAATTACGCTGCACCTCATATTTATGATTCTGAGCAGTTATCTTTAATGTTCAAATGTCAGTGATGATCACCACTCTTACACGGGGGAGAGGAACTTTGATCACGATTGGTAAAGTTTTGTGTGGCGGTGCCTTTAGAGTTGGAATATAAGGAATTTTGTCATCACAGTGAAAGAATGTGAGTTAATATAAAAGTTACAATAAATAATGGATGCATGTATTTATGTTCATCGGTAATTTGTTGAGTCAATCACTGTTCAGTCATTATTGTGTTGTAATTAATATCATAATTGAAATGCACTACATAAATACTAAAATCAATTTGGAGTAGATCAAATTATAAATTTTACAGCTGGAACCTAACGAAAAGAGATGAAGAGAGCTGTGTTGATGGTATAGGAGAAACTTTGGTATACGGTATATGAGGTCACTTTAATAGTAAATTACGAGTCTGGAAGCTTTTGAAAGGTAAATAGACGATACCTTAAGGTATCGTCTATTTACCTTTCAAAAGTAACCTTAGTAACAAAATGAAAAGTAGAAAGTCGAAGAATTAGAAGAGGAGAGTCAAGAATAACAATCGTGAGCCAGTTGCTGGAGTGGAGCAGATGCAAAAGATACTGGAAAGTAAAAGACCTGTACGGAATATCGATTAATGAAAACGGCTTCTGTGATAATGGAACGATACTTTAGGAGAGAAATAAATAAATAATATAATTAAAACGTGAATTTAACATGCGCGAATCGGCGGTATTTTACCGAACACTTCCGGTACCTCGGGCCCCGCAATTACCCGGACTTCTACATCAACCCTACTTTCGTCTCCTTCGCACGTGCCCCGCCGCGAGGTGCACCTCGTACACTCGCTCGGCGCGCTTACGCGGCCGTTTCGTGAGCGATTTTGACGCTTGGCACGCGGCCCGCACGAGCGCTTTTCGTTACGCACGCGACGCTACGTGATCGGGAGGCAGCGGCGCGCTACAGTGCGCGGCCGGCATTCTTGGCAGTTGTAACAGCCATTGCAGATTGAAATCAACTGGCGTTATAACAAAGTCATTAGCAAAGATTATCACGTCGATCACGCAGATTGAGATGTTCCGCAAGTGGAAATATGCAGGAAGAATAATAAGACAAAGATAGGTTATTAAAATTAAGATAAATTTTAAAAGACTCACAGAGACCATGTTATTTATAGGGTGGCCAATAGCTCATACTCATACAGGTCATAAGACCTGTTTGTGTTGGCTTAAGTGATCACTATACACGATGCAACGTTCACCAGTTCCACCATAAGAACATCCACATATTGATCAATTTTTTTAAAGTTGTATATATTCGAGTATTTCTATAATTATTATTTGTATTTCTCCGGACTGGATCAATAAATTTTAACACTTTAGATTTTTCGAATACAATTTGTGTTTGATCTACGTGTTAATAATACTTAATATTATGTGCTTTACATGCAGAGTATTTATACAACTTACTTACTATAATAATTCTTTACTTGTTTTACGCCTAACTTTTTTTTTCCCAATTTCTCCCCTTATGCATCACCTTACTTGCCTATAACCTCCACGACGTCTCTGACAGCGTCCATCAAATGAAGTCCTTACTTTCCTGCCAAGATACACCGAACGGCTTATGATCAAGTGATCCAGGAGTGTGTATTGGCATGTTGGAGGGAATAATTGTTGCATCTGTATCGGTAATTGGAATTTCTGATGCATACCGATCCAAAACTGGTTCCACAGAATTCTCTGTCGTCCCGCAACTGCTGCCAAAGGATGAAATTGTAAGGAGCTAAACTGAAGGTCTGGCGTTTATCCCACTTTGACATACCTCGCGAAGTTTGTAAAGCTCAGTGTCGATATAATCAATTTGGAAAATATATATATGTATATTTGAACATTTTTATTATTTGTTTACAGGTCTGCTTATAGCCATTTACAATCATATAGATCAGAGATATAATAGAATAGCCTTTGGCCAATTACAAGATACCCTAATTTCACAGGAGTAAGTATATACTCCAGTTATGTAGTACTTCAAGTATTAAGTTGGTGTGTATGCGAGCATGTGTATGCATATTAAGTATGCATGTACGAGCGCATGCGTGGGTGGAAATATGTCACCTCGCAAGTTTATCCCGAACATAGTTAGTAAAGCGCTCAAAACTTAAACAAAAGATGTCGAGATCTTCAAAAACCATGAAGTAGGTTTCAAGAATACGATTAATTATACAGTTTTTGCGGTAGTCTGTTCTCCAACGATCCAAGTGGTAGATTGAAGATCACAAGTGCTCTAGTATGAAGGAACGATCCCCTCACTCAGAGGAAAATCTTCCAGGTTTCATATAATGTATCGCGGATGTATATAAGTGTTTTGTGATTCTGCGATAATACGAGGCACCAGTAAATAAGAAATATGAATAATACTCACAAGTTTATTAAATATTATTAAATTACACGTGGAAACTTAGCTTACAATATTACGCTGTTAACAGTTAATCGATCAAAGATGGAATATGGCATGGAGTCCTTTCATATTCCCTGTGGGTCTCCAGATGCGATGTATGCAAAATAATTAAAGTGCTTAGTGTAAAGATACACTAACAAGTGAAATTTTATACGTACCTACAAATACTTTGTAAAAAAATTACAATTCACGTTAGTGGTTATGGTTTTTTTTGTTCCACGAAGCAATAATAGCAGTGCATCGTAGAATTCTATCACCAGCACATATTAATGAAAATCTATTTTTTATTTTTATTTTAAACACAGGCTAATTACCTTAGCGATCATATCACAAAGACACTTAGATTCTGTAAGATCACATAGACTTATTGTTAGAGCACCATATAGCGGACGGTGCTCGAATGATTCGTGGAGTCTTAGGAGGGCGCCAACTGGCGCCCATAGAATATTTTTAAATCTGATCAGAATTAATAATATTTAAAAGATAAACATCTCTTTTATTATTTACCTTAAGTTTGAGACTTATTTTCTGACAAGTGCGACAAAGGGAAGTATCCCTTTCAGATCCGAGCAAGAGATCAAACTGTGAATCAATTTATGTGAAAGTGCGACCAAGGAGAAGTACAACACTTCTCTTCAAATCCCAAGATCATTGTGTTCAAGGAGAATCATATTCTTCATCGCAGCGACTTATACCAGATCTGATCATGGATCAAACATGTGTGAGAAAGCACTGCCCATTGGACTACGAGGGCCACCAATGTGCCGAAGAAAAGTGTGAATTCATGTGAATGATGGTAATATTTCGTAGATGCTGGTGACTCAAAAAGCATTGTTGTTATACCATACACTGTCGATGTACCACATACCTGAACAGGGTAAGCGCTGCGATCGCGAGACGAAAAGACCTTGTTCAGCCTGTTTGTATGTGTCGCTCGTGTCGATAGCCGGAAGGTCATGCGGGTGGCCGTCTGCAGACAGGGCACCGCATGAAGATTAGCACCTGCCTTTAACAGTTACTCCTCGGACGGGTCTAGGCGGCCGGGGTACCTACCTCGATTCACCACAGCCACTGCAAGACGTGACGCTTTTTAAAATCGTTTCACTTTTTTTATCTCATAATATTCGCAGTAAAGAAACACTTTATCCTTTATTTTTAGTTTTTAAGACCTTAATTTAGTATTTGGACATAATTTTTAATTTTATTAATCAAGACTTATTATAGATGCGTCATTGCGACGAAGTTATTTTTTATATGGGAAAGTAGGGATGAAAGTCTTTTTTTTTAGTGTTTATACGACTTACGACCTATGGTAAAGCATTATCAGTTAAGTGATCACTTTAAACAATGTAACGCTCAACAATTCCACCCATAATAGACTAACAACGTGATGCCACGGTTGGTTCCAATACGTTTGACTTGTTCAAACAAATATTAAGGGTATTAATTTTGAAACAATTAGAAAATGTCAATTGATATTGAAAAGTATAATATTTTTAAGTCGCATATGAATTATTTCAAACGTTTTTACTTATAACACTCGGTTTGGAAAGAAATTTAAAAAATTGAAAAAAAAGACGTCTATTGTAAAAATACATTTGTTTACAGGGGATTAAATTATGAAAGAATAAATACTTTAACTGCGGTATAAATATGTCTCAAATATTCGCGAGGTGGGATATTCTCCTGCTGTGACCCAACCTCATTTTGTAAAGAACTGGTAAGATTTATCTCTATCTAATTTTTGTGTGCTTTTTTATTTTATTTTGTGTGTGATTTTTTATTTGAATTATTTCTTTATTAATCAACGCCCTTCAGAGATTTTACAAACAATAAGGTAAATTGTATATTAAATGAATGAATATTTTTAACAATACATAGTGTTTGCCCAAGAAATACAAACAAGAAAATATAATAATATAAATTGGAAGGCAAATACAAAGCAGTAGCACAATACTAAATGATAAATATAATATAAAGTAAAAAGCATGTACATAGCAAATGAAGAAGCTTAAAGAAAGCATAATATAATAAAGAATACCAAAAATATCAAGTAGAAAGCAAAAGCATAATATAATAAAAAAATTACATTTTATTTTTATTTCACCCAATAAACAATTGACATACAATCCACTTATTTAACTCCAATCTGACGAATACTGGTAATCTTTAAACACATCTTTTAAATTTTGATCAATTAAAATCGACCTGTTTCAACATTACTATTAACGGCATTAACGAATAAATCGTTATTTAAAATACATACTGATGAGACGCTCCCTCCCGATTGTTTACTTATTTGCACCTTTAATTTTGTAGATCAGTTAGTGTGCGTCTGTCCTGACGAAGATACAGAAGTATCGAAACCGGTTGACGTCAAATTAATTATTTTCTTTAAATTAATTCTTTATTCAGTAAATAATAAAGGAAAATAAAGATTTCATAAACATTATTTTATTATGAGATTGTTTCGAAAACAGTAGCTGAATTTATTACAATAATAAAATTTAGAATGTTTTTGTTAGAAACCATTTTGTTTTTTTTAACGCTTCAACACGCCGAGATTTTAATAATTACTGAACCAAAACACATCACAAAGCACCCAAGCTTGAGTAAATTACATAGATTTATTGTTACGTCACCAGGAATCGAATCCGAAACCCTCGGTGTGACAAGCCAGTGTCACACCCACTGGGCTACTTGGGCCGATATATTTTTTGTTTTATAGTTGTGAATCTCGATAAAATATAGAAAATAAATCTTCAAGAAAATTAAATGACAATAGATAGGCCGAAAGCGAAAGAGCATCCTATAATCCATTGGTCGAAATCATCAAACTGTGCGAAAGACATATGGGGAGACCTTCGTCCAGCAGCAGACAAAAGCCAATTGACGATTATAATAATGATGATTAATAATAATATCAATTTTATCCAAGCCAAATCCGTTTTATTATTTCGTTGTGTCTGTAATGTATGTTGGAATTGCGTTGTAATTACAACAAAAACACCAATGAGGCGCGGGCGCCCGATCGTGACACGCAATCTACGCGCGGCTCAGGTAACACGCAAGGATCGCCCCACTTTATTTTATTATATTTAGATTTAGGTTTAAGCGAATAAAATCAGTTATGGTTATCTATTCATGAATTTTCAGCTTTAAAATCCTGCAATTCTTATGTCCCGTGATTTTTCACCGATGTACGGCTAGTTATTTATATTTCTTGGCACGGCATGATCAAACATAATAAACTAAACGGCTGGAGATGGAGCTTGAACCCCAGGCCAGAAAACCCGAACCGGCCGTTCTACGCATGTTGCTACGGCCGCCTCTCCATAGACCACCAAAAAGATACTATAAATATGTAGCTTAGCAAAGACGCGAACCAATGTTCCATCATTATTTAATATTATGTTGTTTTATATTAATCAAATCTCTAAAACTAATAATAATAATAAAAATTCAGGTGGAAAATATTTAGAACGTGGTGTAATAAGGGGGAAGCATATTGAAAAGGTTTCTTGTGTTAAAAATACCGCTAATATTTTTAAGAGGCAGAAGTGGCAGGTGAATTCGGTAGCAACCTGCAAACATTAAATTTGGGTATAAATATAAAAAAAAGATTCAATCGAGCGTTGATGTGGGGTGGATATTTTATAAATGAATATTTTTCACAAATATTGCATATAACCCCTATTCCCTTGTTAACTTTGAAAGATTACAATGGCATTATTTATGACTAAAATATCATGGGGTTTTAGAAAATATAGTAGATATATTATTATTAAAATACGCATACATAAGTTCGTTTACAAAGCTGATGTTTTCGTTTAATTTTTATTTATTGATAGGATATTCATAGATTTCGAGATTTAATACACACATGTTTTACGATGATGAACGAAATTATTACCACCAAACGTGGGTTGGAATAAAGAAAGAAAGATTCTTCTCCTGAATCTCCGCTGATAAAGCGCTTGATCTAGAATCTAGACACTCAAAATATCTCTACTACAACCACTATCTACTTATACAGTTAAAATTGCACTTAGGGAGTCCGGCCTGGTTCTGGAATTTGCAGAGCTCCGCTTATAGTAGATCGAATGTACGCCACGCTTGCTGTGGTCACCGGCGAACTTCTCTTTTTGAACAATCTTAATTCTCACGGCTTCGTCGAATTCGGAAACAGATGGACACGTCTATTTCCAAAAGACTTAAAATGTTGAACCTCGGATACGTCGTATTTTAGGTACCGCATGAATGGTGAATTCCAACAAAAGCTGAGATAGTGGAACTCCGCGGTTCTAATTGTCAGACTGGTTCGGATTCTCTTAAGTTTCAAATCCTAGCCAAGGGTTGGAGCAGAAAACTCCGAGCGCAAAATCGGACCAACAGCACATCAGTATGTTTCGATGGTCATGAAACATATATATTTAAAATGAATTCACATTTTATTAGATAGTTTAGATAGTTTAATGATACTTGAAATTAATTAAATGAATCAAATACAAAGATGTATGGAAAAAATATTTGCTTATCCACCGGTACGCGAACCCTAAACTTTCCGGGATCTGGGTTTGTATATCATTTTAATTGATTTTTTTTTTCGTTGTTTCTAATAATACGAATCACAGATTGATGTTACAATGTTAGTTTGTTTTTTATTTATAGATGCCACTCTGTATCCGGCTCAATACATTACCAGGTTTGAAAAAAACTGCCTATTACACTTTTCACTTTTCGTAAATATGTTGTCTGTCTTTTAGTTGCTATCGTCATCTTTATTTTATAACTTTTGATGTTGAATGAATTTTTAATTTTTTTTCGAAAATCCATGTCGCATATTCTGAAAATAAATTTATGAAGACCTGAATATATTTTCAGCGCTCCGAAATAATGTCTTATTAATATGAATAAAAACACCTTTATTTATAAAAAACCGGGACCCCATATCTGCCCTAGCAGGTGTATAAAGGTGCCGCGCCGAGTTCCCGCGACCCTTATTCAAGGGAAGAAAAAGGAACCACTAAAAGTGAGGATTAGTGAATGATACGGTCTTTAAAAACCACGTTTTATTTTTGGGTTGTATTGTCTAGATTGCTCCTGTAGCCTGCCTATTATTTTTTATAAATTTGGATGTATTTATTTATTTATTGAGCTGTATATTTAAAAACATACGGAATAATTATTTTATACCTGGCAAGCCAGAAAATTCATATGTTACACAGCAGAGGAAGCAGCATCTCACCCGTATAATTGTCCGCAGTTTGCGTTTTTAAACAAGTCTGATAAAATTAAAGACAAAAAGGTGCATATTTTCTGATATTCTATGAATGATGTCTATACGTCCGTTGCCAGGCAGATTATTGCTTTCATTTTTTTTGTTTTACTTTTTTGTGTGTTTCAAAAAATACTAACCAGTCCACTAAGCTAATTTTGGTAACAGATCATATAAACAGTCGTACACTAAGTGCATTTTTTGTTATTAATACTAACCCAATAATTTTATTGAAAAGAGTATTGAGAGGAAGTTAAAAGAGAAGAAGAAAAAAATAGTTAATTAAGAATGGTGCTGACAGAGAAAAAAAAACTTTATTAATTCAAGCATTTAATTTCTAAACCTGATATAGAATTTCAAAGTATCCCATCATTTTGGAGAGATTACATTTTTTAAGTAATTTTTCACAAACACAGGCTGTCCCATTCACTAAAGACTATGAGCATTGCTATAACTTTTAGCGCCTTCCAGTTTCGTTCAAAGATCTACTAATGCTAATTGTTATTTGATCTAGCAATAACTTGTGTCTTTTTTCTTCATTTGTTTCTATCAAATAGGTTAAATGAGAGAATAAACTTTACTTTAAAGAGTCCATCAAGATATTCTTACTATGACAGGCCTTAATGCAGCATAAGTTCTTCTGATAAATGTTGCAAATAATTCAATTCTAGCACATTGAAAATAAAATATAAATTCCTGTCTCTTTTTCTGTAATACAATCGACTATTTTAAAAAACTTCCCGTTTCTCAGGTTTGTTTTTTTTCAAGATACAAGGCGTTCATCTTCAGTTCGATATGATCTTGAGAGTTAACGCGCCAAGCGCGCTGGTATTACTAGAGTAATATATGGACTAAGGATTTCCAATTTTAATAATATGAATTAGAAACTAATAAAGCCGTGTAGAATAGAAAAGATATAATTTGGTGACTGACGTGCTTATGTGTTAGAACTTGCATAGTTATCACTATAGTTGTCGGAGGTTCGAGCCTCATTTCAGGCTAAATTTTAAAATAGTAAGAATATAGATGTGGCATGTATTCTGTACACCTACATATACAAGTATATCTGTTTTTAATTAAAAAACAATAACAATTTTTGCTAAAAACCATATTTTTTTCATGGACCTCAAGGAATACTCGCATTGAAATGTATTAATTAATATATGTGGGGTATAAAACGAAGGCAATAATATTTAAAAGAAAAATGAAGTCATAGAAGATTATTAATTAAAAATGTACTGAATAAGAGATAATTTTGGTATAGAAAACATAGTTTTACATACATAAAATCTATAATTGTGTACATTCTAAATTAGTAATCTTCAGTGACAGCATACAAAACATTTTTTCATTTTTGAAATTGCTGCCTTTGCATTTGAATAATAATTAAAAATACTTTCTGAACTCCGTATCCTATTATCGAGTAGTGTGAGAAAAATTGGACGAGTCGTTCAGGAACCACGGCACCATTGTTGACCCAGAGCACCTGCCGCAAGATGACTCTGCTCAATCGTCTAATTTAAGGGTTTGCATCTGAAACAGCTTCTTGTGGTGTTTTTGACACAGAAAAAACTTTAGTTTATTTTAAAATTATTTTATAATTTGCGGAACGCGGATTATTTTTTCGTTTTAATGGAATATTTTTAGTACGGGATTATTTTGTATTTTGGGAACAAAGCGTTGGTATCCTTTCTATTGGTTTTTAATTATTTTTTACCGGTAGGTACCTACTAGCTATGTTTTTTATATCGTTTAAAATAATAAAAATATATTTAATGTGTTCGTTTGAAACCGCGAATTCGACATGTTTTATTTTATTTGAATACCTATGTCAAACCAAAAAGTGATTAATTTCTACCAAAATATAATAATTTATTATTTTTATGTATTTTCAGAAATTGTATATGTTTAAATTAAATTATATATACAGAGGCGTGCAGTGGGAACAAGAAGCATGACTTTTTTCTAAGCATATATTTTGAAAAGAAACCGAAATAAGAGATATATCTCGTAATATTCCAATCACAATAATTAACGTATTATTTAGATTTTAATATTTCGCAATATTCTACCAGATAAATATTTAATTTCGATTTTTTTTCCCCAAATATGCGGTTAAATAAAAGTCATGCTTCTTGTTCTCACTGCACGCCTTTGCTATAAGTCCTATTATTTCTTCTTGAAACCGTTTCTAATACATAATTTAGATATCATATTGACTGGTTATGTGATTATTTGATCTACGATGACTATACCATGATAAAGTAGACATAGATGTAAACAGAACAACATAAATTAATCAACGTCTTAATTCTGCTTACTATTTACTTTACTTAAAATTTGATTTAGTTATAAATGTCAAACGGCAAATGGAAAACATTGACAAATGTCAAAATTAAATTCTGAATATGGAACTCGACAAATGATCACATATTGTAAATGAATATTTATTATTCATTAAAATTATGACCAAGGAAATAATTGTAAAATGTAATATAACCCTCAAACCAAACTTAAAGCATCTATCGATTGAGGTTGTGAGGAACAGGTGTTTCACCAACCCTTAAGATAAAAATAAGACAGAAAGGAAAGCATTTGACAGGTGTATAAGAAAGAATATCCTTCTGTGGTACACGACACCAACCGAATATGGATGGACCCGACTCCAAATCAACCATATTATCGCAATAGTGCAGAGCAGTACTTTAAAATTTATCGTTAATTTTAATACCGTTATTGTGCATTATCGTTACCAATAATTTAATGGATTTAAATATGTTATGATGGTAAATAGCAGTCTACAATCTTCGTATCCACGCGACCGTCACATCTGGAAAATTACTATCAATCATAAGCGAAGTTTTTTCTTATGTGTATCCGCAAGTATATTAGAGCGTGCAAATATAAGTACATATACCAGTGTATTGAAAACACATTTTTGACCTTATATTGTAAAAAGGTGTAGTCAAATAATAAATCCATCACATCATAGACCAAAGAAATAATAGAGCGTTACGAGTAGTGCGCGAGCATTTTTTATTATTAAAAAAAAAATTGAGGTCTGAAAAAATCATATAAGATGTATTGTGACCTCAACGAGAATCGATTTTGAAACTCCCGGTATGTCATGGCCACTGGACTACAAGGACCGTCAAATTATGTCCAGAAAAGTCGGGAAGAGCGGTTATGTACTAATTTATCACTCAAGCTGTTAGCATGACTTATTATTCATAATGCCACATAAACACAAGGAAATTTTTTAAATGATTTCATAATTTTTATCCTAACCTAACCGTTACCTTCATAAATCAACACGCTCTTGAACTATTTATGTATTTCGTGAAATATCGGTATCCTGTGTAAAAAAATTGTGTAAAATGGTGTCATGATTTGCGCCAAATATATTCGATTTATTAACTTCTATGGCCAAAACGGGAGCAATAATATGCAGTTAATTATGTGCATTTTCCGGATAATATGTAAAATTATGCGACATGACAGGTCTACTGATAAATTAATACATATTTATCTATATTTTTTATATACTCTCTCTGACTTTTCCGATCGATATGAGCAATGCTCGCTCACTGTGCATAATGTCCACTTCTTTACTTATTCCATAATATAGATATGAAAAATGCAATGTCGAATTGCAGGATTAGATTCCGACAAATACGATAAAATATATCACAGTAGAGACCAAAATGTTTGGAATTTAGCCACTCGTCTTCTCTGTACGTCTGTTTGGCAAGAAGACATGTAACTTTAGAGTAAAGAAGAGACTAAAAATAAACGCTTTTGATTTTTAGCAGTATAAAATTTGTTGCACAATGCCTATTTCGCTTGAAAAATCTGTGTTGAAACAGGCTTATGGTACTTCAGAGAAATTCTAAAGATAGCATTGGCTAAAAGGCGAATTAATGCCTACATCATGGAAAAACCAATCCACAACAGGGTCTTTACAATATGCTGTAGTGGCATCCACCACTTCCTTGGAAAATTCGCTCGCAACCTGAAAAGTGCAATGTAAACCGGAAACGCCAAAAATTGGAAAAGAAAAAGACGATCGCTTAAACAGTGAACTGACCTTGGTCAAAGAGGAACAGGTTTCTTATTCATATCAGGTCTTAGAATATATACCTATACGAGCATATATCATTCTGATCTGACGAGATGTACAAATTCTGATGTCTATTGAAATATAATATACGAAGCCTTGTCATCTCGGAAAATGTTTTATGATTGTGTCTCGCAAGAAGCAGTTGTGTAAGGTGTGGAGCGAAATCCTAGACGTAATTATGGTGGTGATACAATTAAAATGTGATTAGTATTCTGCTTATGGTATTTGTGAAATTTCCCCATCATCTTGCGAAAACTACTGTAATAATTGAGACACTGTAAGCAGACATTTTTCACCTCGTATGTACGTCCCCCACTTTACCAAGTTAGCACGTAATAACAATATTTTTATTAATACTTAAACAGAAATCACTTTGTTTTAAACCAAAACAATTTGTTTTTGGTTTAAAACAAAGTTTTTACTTAATGCTGAGAGATGAGATCACTTTGTTAAAACCACTATTTATCAAAAGAATGACCAATTAATAAATATTAATTTAGTCATTGTTTTGATATTAACAAGGGTTTAAAAATTTTACAAACAAATAATATAGAATTGCAATTAGACTAATTAAAAAAAAATGTAATTAGAAAATGCGTTAATAGTGAATTAAATTAAATAACCAAATCATTTTTGGAAATTGGTTGTTAACATCTATGTCATAATATATATGTCTATAATTCCAATTTAATTTTAGTGTACGTTGTATCCTCATGAAGGAATCATGAGCTTCGAATCATTTTGATTATTCAGTAAATAGTGGTTTTATGAAAAGAATTTTCCCTTTATCAATAATAAGAATATTGTTTAATTATAAAAGAGCACGTACACAAATAATTTTAATTAAATTAATTATAAAAGAGATAATATCATAAATTAAATTGAAGAGAGAACAATAGTAGAATATATTCATGTTTTTCAAAAACGCATATTAATCCACAAAGTTACACTTTTACAACAGTATAGTTTCTAAATAATGCATTTCGTTCAGATGAATACAACATTCAATGACAATACAGCTCATCCTAATTTTAATTATATGAATATATACACTTTACTCTCTTCGTCGGCTTACTTCGTGGTCATAAGAGTGAAAACTTCCGTCGTACGCGCGCGCATTTCACGCACAAGATCAAAAATCCCAATCGGGGGACGGCTGTAAAGAAGTTCAAAATTCTTATTATTCTACTTCTGCTTATGTTAGTGCTTGTGTTCCGTTGTTTCACGGCTCTTGTTCTTGGGTTACGGATGACTAGCTGTCCCTTCATCGTTTTGGTAGTCTTCCTGAAGGTTTGCTGCCTGCAGGTATCTCGTTCTTCGCTATTCTTACCACTTTCGTCGAATCCGCTCTGTGCACGTGGTCTCTCCAGTATCTCGTTCTATTTCTTCCCTTTTGCACCCACCACATTGCCGAATTTTGGAGTTTTGTGTTCTCTCTCTGATGATTACTCTCGCGATGGGTCGGACAATTTTCATTTCGGTGGTTCTTACGAGGTTTTGGTGTCGTCTCCTGTTTTAATGCCATATATGATCTTGCTCTATTGTTTTATTATCTACTGCAGTTCACTACTAATAGTTTAAAATTAACTAGTTTAATTCACTCTTCGGAATAAGTCAAGAATACAAACGTACTGGAATTTTGATGAAAGAAAAATTGTTCCTGGTGTAATAAAGGTTCCTGATTACATTAATGAAGTCAAATTTTCCCGCTTGCTCGTTTAAAAGCAGTTATTTTGAGTTTAAAAATGATACATTTTGACGTCTCACGCCATATATGCCCACATTATAAATCAAGAAACCACAGAAAAGTAATGTTTGGTGTTTGAATAATCATTCATCATAGATCATAAAAAATATCCGTTGGGGAAAAGGGCAATTTTGTGTTAAAAACTGAAATAAGTCTAGATGAAGTATCCGGTGGGAAAAGGCCAATGTTGTGTTAAAAACGGAAATAAGTCTAGATGACGTATCCGGTGGGAAAAGGCCAATGATATATTCTTAGGTAATGTGGGGCACACATTATATTACGGCGCAGCGCGCCGCGCGCCGGCGTAATACAGTATCGTATAATTGACATGTTTAATAATGAATGGGCCCACTTATGATAAACGTGATTTGTCAATTTCTATGAATAAAACAGCAAAAACATATATTTTATATATGCATCTACGGCGTGAAGTGTCAAAATGTATCATTTTTAAACTTGAAATAACTGCTTTTAAACCAGCAAGCGGGAAACTTTGACTTCGTTTATGTAATCAGGACCCTTTATTATACCAGGAACAATTTTTCTTTCATCAAAATTCAAGTACGTTTGTATTCTTGACTATAGCCCACTCTTCTAGTTTTATTCAGTCCTTTGGTTAACATCCCGGTCTTCGAGCCCACCTTAATTAATTGCCCAGGTACGTAAATAATTGTTTGGTATGCGCGGCTATCGCTGTTACACGAAGTAAAAGTAAGAATGAGCAACCGCGGTCAGGACGGTACCCGCGGGTAATCCAGCGTTTACTTTGTCAATCAGAGCAGAAGAAGCGTTTGCGAGGCGGTACGGTGCACCCAATTGGTAAATCAATTTGAGCCATTCTCCGCGGTTTGATAGGGGAATTATTCCGCGCGGCGAGTGTGTCACTCGCGGCTTGCTCAGCGACGTAGTGACTAGGGCACGTAAATTTAAAAACTCTTAAATTTGAATTTGATACCGGTGTATCGAAACTATTTGGTATGGAAAATCTCCTAGAAATCAAATTAATAAGCAAAAAAAAATTGAAAATTATTTATTTATTTAATGTTCATGGAAGACCAACAGCACAACAAAGAAGCATAGAAAACATTAATATAATATAGATGGCCAATTACAGGTCTCTACATTTAGATTATGATAACGTTATAAAACATCTTTTTTTTTCATATTTCTTTTAACAAAACAATTAAATTTTAAGAGGGTTATTCTTACACTCATTTAAATTTTAAATATGAAATGAAAAGTCACACAAAGATGATATTTTAATATGTAGTAGAAAAAACGATTACCTACATACATTAATATGACATTCCTTACTCAAAAACGACGTGGATGGAGAGTAAACATAGTGTTTGACCCCGTACACCCAAGCAAAGTAGTCTCTTCGTGTTTCTTCTACCTCGCTTTTTGGTCCAGCATCAAGTTTTTAAACAGTGTTTTATTTCTTCAACCTTCTCACCAACCTGATCCTGGCATAAAAACCAGTCAAGTGAATTTGGCGAATCAACCCCTGGTAAATATACAGTTCTTTGTCCTGTATAAGACACATAGTTTTAATCCGTTTTGAAAAATCTAAATTTCTCATTTGTCGCAAAATTAATTTTGCATACATTAGTAAATACATTAATATGACATTCTTTACTCAAAAACGACGTGGACGGAGAGTAAACATAGTTTTATTCCATTTTGAAAATCTAAATTTCTCAAATCTTATTTGTGGCAAAATCAATTTTCAAAAGTCTTTTTTTTTCTCACAATAAAATATCAATTGACGGTAGTGAATATAATTAAAGATTTGTACAATGTATAATGAGAAGAACCATGAATATATTTTACCAGGCCGAAAAGTAAAATATATTCATTACTCTAGCTTGATTGCGTATTGAAAAACGATTTCGTGATACGTAAACAAATCGAAGGATAAATAATTATTTCTCATATATTGAGTCCAATCAAGCAATATTTTACTAACACAGCCTTCTATAACCGAGGCGGTAGAATTATCAGGGGCGGATTATAGCACCATAGACACTCGCGTAGGATGAGACAGGATAATTTATTAAACAAAGCGCGTCTCATTTAAGTTAATTTAAGTTGATAAGTTAGCTAAATACGCATAATAAAGGAAAAAATATATATCGGATAAATATTGTGCAATATTAAAAATATTTAATTATATTTACTATGTTATCTCTACCTATATTTTTTAAAATTATTTCATTTTTTCACTACTTGTTTTGAGAATCAGAATCTCTCATCGATAGTATTTATTTGATTATCTGGAAACTAGTTGTGAAAAATAAATTAATTTTAAAAACTCAAGTAGAGATAACAGAATATAATATCAAACTTGCATAAAACCTATCATGACATACGGTATCGAAGTAAGAGCGAACACGTTGAGAACTAAACACCTCCTCAGAACTACCGAGACGAAGACTCTAAGACCCGTTGCGGGCAAGACCCTCAGACATAGAGTACCCAATGCGGAAATCCGCAGAACCTGCGACATACAAGACATTGTAAGATGGAGCAGGCAAAGAAGGCGTTTCTGGAGGGATCATGTCGAGAGAACGGAACAGACGAGACTTCCCGAGACAGAGCCATTGCGCGCGAGATTCCAGAGGGGCACCTACCACCAGGGAGACCACCAAAAAGATGGAGAGAGAGCTGGACGTCCTCGTCACAAGACCAGGACTGACCTGTCAACACATATTAACGATCTAACGAAAGAAGAGGAAGAAGAAGTAGAGATAACATTATAATTCTCTACAATGTAAACGCTAAATCAATCAATAATATACTGTGCAATATATTAACAATGGTACAATAAAGGATCGTTTGCAGGTTTTCATTTCTATTTGATTAGAAAAAATGCAAGAAAAATCATAGCAAAACTCTTAAAAAATAAATAATATGTTTAAGTAAAATCCATACATGATTAATTCATTTAAAATAAATAAATAAATAAATATATAAAATAAATAAATCCATACTTGACCGAAACCCATTGAAATTTGAGATATGCATGGGTCATGATTCATAAACAATTAGCAGCTAGAAACATGGGCGCAGAAATATTATTTGAAAGATATATTATTTGTACATGCACATAGGTTAGCTTCGAGATGAGCAGAAATTTTTTAGTAAAATTGAAAAATAAAAGATCACGTATTGCGATTTTTAATAATGATAATTATATATACGTCTATACAGAGCAATGAATTAATTTTGTCCCAATCACAACTTTTCATAACTAAGACCATCAGTTTTAACTCGGATAGGACATGCATATCGGACAAGCAAAGTTTACATTTTTTGCAATATTTCTTACTCATCTTATGTAAAACATTGGAATACAAAAATATAAAGTATCGTGTATAGATAGGTATATATAGAATATTATAAATTCATTCGCTGTTATAGAATTTAAATAGAATATTAAATCCTTTATCTTATAAGAATTAGAGGGATGTCGACTGCGAGAACATTCGGGTTCCTCTGGATCCCATCCAATCAATGGTATCCCAATATTTGATATATCCTTTATCCTTTGTGATCTAACTAATTTGTTGGAATATACACGAATATAATACGATAAATTGAGTATAATACTCTAACGAAATAGTGACAGAAATAATTGTACACTGTTAAAGCCTCGCAAGGATAACAACACGATCGTAAGTTCTCGTATATTCTATGACATTCTGGAACATACTAAAATACTCTGGAACCAGCTACAACGTTCGAGGAACGTCTAGAATAGTTGGAAAGTGACGGAAACATACTAGTAATATCTGAAATGATCGAAAAGCCAACGTGTTTCCTACAAAAAGCGAAGCCGTGTCGCGGTGATTCGCCACAGTGTGGCCAGAGTGAAATATTAGGCGAAATATCTACTTACCTATGAAGTTGAACGGAATTTTCTCGAAAGCGTTAACAACTGTGATATTGATAACAACAATATCACGGCTGTTCACAAACGTGATATAGACGTACCACTATAACTTGGCGTGCGAGGGAGGGCGTTGCTGTCGCGTAACAGAAGTTGTCAAGGTGTAAATTTATTACACAATACATAATGTACAGAATGTCCGTTGATCGTGTCGTATTAAATACAGGAATTTGGTCGGACAGCACTAAAGAAACCATGCTGTAATGGCGGCCGTTCTATCTGTCAAACTGTCAGACGGTAATATCGGTCCATTATTCGCTTTTTTAGCTTCGCAAAACTTTAATACTTCGTTGGCAATTGTTCTTGCACCATCCCGGACTATTTAGGATGTTCTGGACATAATAATTCAGTGTATATTGGTAATCAAGATGACACAGCTCGCGCTCAAAGACGAGAATGAACTGAATGACAGGGCGAGGGGTTACCACCGGGTGCGAGCGGGGCGGGTTTTAGTTCAAAATTCGCCGCACGCCAAGTTACGTTGGGCAAGCAATAAACTGCGAAACAGTGTAAATTCAAAATTAGTGTATAAATTTAATTCGTGTCCAGTGACTTTGTGAATTAATTATAATAATCAATAAATATTTAGTAAATTTACAGTGCTTTCGGCCACGTACCGTGACAATACGATAAATGTTGTAAAATAATGAATTTACAATTTTCGATGGGGTTGCATTTAAGTCTCGCCTCGTCTTGATGCGGCCCCGAAGGCAATTGGTAATTTTCCAACTCGTCCAATCGGTCATGTGCGAGCATTATATTTACATGACTCCGCCGTACCGGTAATGTGGGTGCGTTGTTATGAAAGAAGAGAAAGCACATGTTATGTGTTTGCGATAACGCGCTCCAGTGGGGTACCGGCGGTGTTCCGCTAGCCAACCCAGTCGGAATCTAGGCAGAATCTCTTTACGAAACCACGCACGACTTCTGCTGCCCGGTTCTTTGATTTCTGTACAAAAATATTTATACTGTGTTCAGAACTTTACTTTACGTTATTTTTTTCATTTAAGTGAAATCTTTATTCCTATATTTTTGATGGCGTTGGCGTTTACTATTCATGATTAAATAAAAATAAATAATTATTATTTAAAAAAAATACAAAAACAATAAAAAGAATTGGCGCAGTATAACATTCCCAAAGAGATGCTGAAAATCGGCACATGGAATGTTACGAGTTTAACCGGGAAATCAGAGTGAGGAGTGCTGACATAAGGCACATGAGGTGGTTTGGACATGTGCTAAGAATGCGAGAGGAACTAATACCAAGAAGTAGGGTCGCCCCAGATTAAGCTGGGAGAAGCAACAGAAAAATGTGTATGAAAACAGAATGGGTCTAGACTGGTTGACTCATGCGGAAGCAGCGCAAGACAGAGGAATATGGAAATACTTTTTCAAGTCTTTGGGACCCCGACCCTACTGGGACAAGGGAATGAAGATAATGAAAATGAATTTAAAAAAAATGGAGTTTATGAACTTCATGCGGTGATTGTAATGGTAAATACATCGGTCAAAATCTCAAAATTACCCAAAAGAACGTTGTTGTTTAAACTTACTCATTTACTATACTTTGTTACCTCCTGGTTACCACTAATAGGTTGACCACATCTGACCACATCTTGAACCGCGGAAACTTCCCGGATTACTGTACTCCTCACGCGATCATGCAGACTCTTCCCAGCAACATCACACAAAGTTCTCATTTCAGTCGTTCTTAGCATGCTCTTTGTCTTGACAGGGTCCGCTCTCGCTTCAATGCTATAAGCTATATCACGTACATGTCTTATAAAGCATACTGTGCTATCTGTTCTTCATTCATCCATGCATCTCTCAGGCAGCCTGCCATAACTGCAGCCTTATCCACCTGAAGCCTAACTTCTCTAGGAAGGTTATGAGAGCTGAGCATTTCACTGCCAAGATATCTGAACTGGGATACTTATAGTAACTAGTATCATGCTCTTAAAAATATTATAATGTTCAAAATATTTAACTTCATATGTATATATGTATATCAATATTATTCCTGATTCTTTATTTTGCAGGGCTAATAATTGTTTCATATCTTCATATCGTAAAAAATAAAATGCTGCTGCAGTTTTTTATATGAGGAACAATAGAAGAGTTCACAGAGAGATCACGATTCGATATAAATAAATAATAATCTTCTTATTTTTCCCAAAAGTAAGATTTTTGTACCAAGGTCGAAAGAATTCTCTAATTATGTACTCGTCTATTGTTATGAAATTGCGCGATCACCGTTTCAACAAAGTCAGCAATAGCGTATTATATAACAATATGTTATACAATCGAGAAAAAACTTTCTTAGAAACGTCTCGAAATAACGATCTCAAACAGGCAGTTCGGTACGTACATATTACACCGCTTTACGAATCCATTTGTATTAGTTTCCTGTTAATTTTGCATTCTGCGCGAATCCGGCCTCGCCGCTAGGAATCACGCCGTCTTCTCAGACCTGACAAAGAGCATTTTTATAATAAAAAAAGGACAAATAAAAAAGCACAAAAATTTAAAAAATAGAGCTGAAAAAAAAGCGCTGAATACTAATACCATGTGTTCCGGTGGAGTCCTTTCGCGACGAGAGTGAATGGATTTCTCGCAAAGCGCGGCGCTTCCGCAGGATGTTGGAAAAAATCAGTGATATTGTAGGCGGTCAACATCTGTTCCAGCCAGGGGTGCACGGAGACAGCCAGTGGCCGTATTGACAAACGACAAGTTTTGTTTTTGCGCTGCAGACGCGCAATAATTTGCAAAAATCAGCGAAATATGCCAAAGCATTTTTTAAATAATTGACAAAATTTTTATTTCATACTATTCTTCTAATATGCCTCAATGTTACATCCATGCCAATATATCTCAAAATATGCCAAACCATTTTTTAAATAATTGATTATTTCTTCAATCTCAGAAAAATGACTTTGAAAATAGCATTATTGATATTAAAAAAAATTGATTGTATTGTTAGTATAATCTACTTATATTATTTGATTAATTACACCTACATGTTTTAAAAGACATTATTCATTTTGATATTTTGACATATATATAACACCCTGACAATAGAACGTTATTTCCGAAACATGTAAGTGTAATTAATCAAATAATTACAATCAATATTTTTTTTAAATGTGAATCTACAACGTTGCTGAATCAATTGAAAAAAAATCATTATTTATATTCATAAAACATTGTTTTGTACAACTATTTATAGAATCATCAACAAATCTCTGGCCCAATGGTCCATCGTGGGGATACAACGTATAGTAAAAATTAAAATTCGATGTATAGGCATTAAAAATAAATATATGGGAGTTGAATTAATAATGTGAAAACATTTTAAAAGGCAAAAAGAATTTGGTTACATATAATATATTTCATCTGCATTTAAGACTTTTTCTAATATTTAAAATTTCTAATTTATCTAACTGTAATCGTCTGTTTTTGTAGGTAAAAAATCTAATTTTTTTAATGTAAAAATAATGGTTTGTTTACAAAATATTTATAGAAGATTCAATGTATATATATATTGCTATTTAAACATACGAAGTGCTCCTTAATCTAATATCGATATTTTTACAAGTTTTACCTACATAAAATACCTTTTTGCAAATAGTAACCTTTTAAATTTGTTTTTATATTAATTCCTAATTAGTTATTCATCTCGAATATATTTATTTTTGTTAATGTATTTACTTCCAATTGTATTTATTATATTTATGTTAGGAAAATTCAGAATGGTTATTGCTATTTTAACATATTATGTGCTCTTTAACCTACCTTTTTTACGTATGTATTAAAAATTATTGCTATCATTACAAATTAATTTATAAATCCCCGATTTTTAACCTTGTTATTCAAAATATCGATTTCTAATTTATTGTAATTAATTTAATAATTTATTGTAATTCTTAATTACTAATTAACATGTTGATAATTCAATAAATATTGGTACAATAATATACGTAGTGTATTCTTTTTAATTATATTCATATTACTGTTAAGTTACGTAGAAAAATGTAATAAAGTCAAACAATAATATATAATATATTCATAATGATTTACCTTATTCTAATAATCATCCGTATTCTGAACTAAACATAAGCAATATTGCTATTTCCTGTATCTTGACAATTATTGTACAACATTGTGACGCCGTTTTTTTGACGTTTTATGTTTGACAGGTTTAAAATTAATGACTTCAATCAATTAGAAAGCTTATTATTTGTAATTGTGAATAATTAAAGATTTTTTACGCGTTAGAGCTTAAAACATCGAAATTGGCGGCAATACAATATAATACATAGTTGCCAAGATTGGGATAAAGATATGACATCTCAATATTGCTATTTTCAGAGTAATTCTTGACCACAATTATATAAAATTGAACACTTCGTCAATTTTTACGTGATGATGTCTAACAAACGTTTTCTTATTGCTCATATAAACTTAACGCGTTCATAAATAAATACGTCCCGTCTTTTTCGTCATAAAAAATCATAAGGATATTGTTATTTGTTTCAAAATTAAATAGAAAATATACATTAACGTGTCGTACACGTAGTTGCCTGGGATTTAAACATACACTAAACCGGCATTGGAAAGTGGTAACAGTTTAGGGATGCTTCTGTTTTCCTAAACAGTAAAGAAATATGCAAAAGGGATTGACAGTACCTTCATCTCACGATATTTGTCAAAAGTACAGCAGATCAAATTTTCAAACCGGTGGCATTATTTTTACACCTACGGGGGAAAAAGTGGGACAGCAAAGCAAATGAGGCAAGGAGCTTCTTTTTCACTGGGTCCTAAAGAGTAATTATGCAAAATTTGGTCCAGACAATGGAAGTGTGAAATCAAGGACTTTTTATGATTTCCTTAGAGCCCTAGAGTGCACCTGATTTTAATTGGAATTCGAAACGAATACATTTGATATATATCGGTTTTATAAAAATATAAAAGATTTCAACCATGTAAAAAGAGTTGAAAAAGATCTACAAAAAAATAAAATATTTTTAAAAAACAGTATTTTTTAAAACATAAAACATAAAATGTATTAACAGATTTTTCTATAATTGTAACAAATTTAAGATAATCGTTAACTTTGTAATATTATTGAATAAAAAAGACATCTCACAGGCCGTTCAGTCATAAAAGGCCCACAAAGTGGAGCAATTTTCTTCATTTTTAAAACATCGAAGGTTTGGTAATTTATTAATCAATTATTTAATTTAGTTTATGACATTTTAATAAGATATTCGTATTTAAAATATATGTAACCTGATGAATAAATTTTTTAAATTAGATATGTTCCTACAAAAATGTGATAAAAAACGAAAGAGAAGATATGAGAAAAAATGGTGAAATTTGCTCATTCTGCTAGACGATCGCCTTAAAGAATTCTTTCGTGTTTTGGGAATACAGCTTGAAGACACAGAGACAATTTTGTGATGATGGTGGGTCGTGGATAGTGGTCAATGGTAGTGTAGAACCATAATAAACAGGGCGAATCTGCCAGCGACCACGACATGAAGACACGTCAACAAACACACCGCACACGTATTTACAGCTTTATTAATAAGATTTTGGATTCAGTCTGGAGAAGGAAGCCCATTCACAAGAGGGACAATGGACCAAAGCCATTCAATAGATTCTGCATAAAACGCATTCCTGGTTATGGAATACATAATTATAAGGGCCCGACTGTGTAGTAAGCCGGCGGTAGTAAGGGCTGACGGGGTTGTGAATTAAAATAAGCGATCCATGAATGAAATTCGCGTATACGACAAGTACCTACTTGCAGTACACGTGAATTCATCTAAAGGAGCTTTCAAATCCCCACCGCAATATTTGATTCAGCAAGTATGTGTGCATTGTTTGTGCAGGTGACTGTATGTTGTACTAATGTCCAGTGACTGTGGTCGGAAAAAATATTTTTTTTTTTCCTTTAAATAAATCATTTATAAGTCTTACAATCTACGATAGCCGTTACATGACAACTTTGACCGTATTTCAAAAATATTGCAATAACTAGTTTAAGTGCAATTATTGTTCGCTGATCACGTGGTATTTCAATTTATTTATTTATTCGGATTTCGGCATTCTGACATTGACAAATTTACTGTCAAGTTTTTAAATGAGAGGTAAAAAATATTATTTTAAATTACAATAAATTTAACTTTGTAATGCACACACTTGAATAAAAATTATTACAGCTATGGTTTCGAGAGGAGCAGTCCCTCTCATCATTAGGTGAAATTTATAACTTGATGTATGTGCATTACAAATTTGGCCCAACTATTTGCTTACTAATTTTTTTTTCATTTTTCTGTGCGTATGGATGCAAATTGAGAAACTCTTTTGCAATTCAAATATGTGTACTTATATGTTTTTATAATTATTACTTGAACTACATGAATACCTTGGTGTTTTAAGTTTCTGTATTAACTTAAAAATTATATTTTACTATCTTACGTGTCATATCAATAATAAGTTCAATAGTTTAGTGAATTTTATAAATATTTAATAATTTTTCCGGTCCAAAATAATATAACTAGTCTCAAGAAATGGAAATACATCGTGCAGTTTATGGTGTATTTTAATAGTAAAATTTAAAAAATACACCTTGCTGTTCAAAATAAACGCCGTGATATATTAAACATATATGACGATAATAACTAGCATTACTTCTAATTATGTAGGGTTATTTGGAAAATATTAATAACCTCGCAGGTCCATATTCCTGTCTTGATTATGAGTCAAAAATGTTCAAGCAACCATGACCTAATAATAGCAATAGTTATGGAGATAAGCGACATTTGCACACAGTTTGCATTTTTTTTATATTTCTGACTTATTTTTTGTAAAACGTTGAACTATCATTACAGTTACTTACATCGAATATGAAAAATTCATTCCCTTTAATACAAGTCAAGTAAAATAATAAAAATCTTCGAATTCCAATTGGAATTTCCGCACGCTTTTTATCATTTTATTTAACTTGTACAGAAACGAATGAATTTTTTGTTATTGATATGAGTTACTGTAATGATAGTCCAACGTTTTACAAAAAATTAGGCAGTAATATTTTTAAAAAAATGCAAACTTTGATGTCGCATATCCCCATAACTACTAATATTAGGTCGTGGTTGCTTGAAAATTTTCGACTCATAATCAAAGTAGGAATACAGTCCTGCGTGAATGTTTTTTCAAATAACCCTGTAAAGTTTCACTACACATTCAGCGAAACAAAATTATGCAACATGTTCCTATATTCTCGATTTTTATCGAGAATATAGGAATTAATTAACTGAAATTAATTAATTAACTGAACACAATTATCTCAAAACGACATGTTCTTATATGTACTAGTTTAACTGCTACACAACAGTTGAATAAGAATCTTTTAAAGCATACTTCTAACGTTTTTTTTATCTTTTTGTATATATTTCTGCTTTTTTGAATAATCAACACATTAGTTAATAGGTTGACAAGGAATTTCAGTATTTTTCTGTGTTTCTGATTTTTCAAATAAATAATACATTAGTTTATATGTTGAAAACGATCTCTGACAGTGCAATACTTACTAAGCAACGAACAAGTAAAAAAAAATTGCGAGAATTCTTAACTAAAAACTAGTTATTGGATTTTATTTATTATGCGTTCTTGTTTCCTACAATTATGAATGTAGAAATAAAATAAATATGGTGCACAAAATAGAATTCTCAAGTGTTGAGAGGTTTTCAAAAAGACGTCCAATTCATACAGATTTTTTATATCATAGGCATTTAATTTTAAAAATGTAAAATAATGTTTTTGCCTGTCTGATGAACGAGGTCTCCAAGCTGATTTCACACCCAGTTTTACATTACTAATTTATTGCATTTATCTCCCCTGACTAGAATAATCAATTACTACAGCGAGATCTCATTCGGTGACGGTTACCTGGATGTGTATTTTACGACTTGAGCAATGTTTAAAAGTGAAATTTTAACATACAAAGTTAACAACAATTATTTGATCATCAAATATACACGTGCAAAACTTGTGTACGCGTGTATGGTTTGAGAATGGGGCTCCTCAGCCACGCTCAGACATACAGCCCTTAAAACATGGCAGACAATAATGTCAAATATGTACAAGCTTACACTGAGGTCAATTGCATGTCGTTGATCTCGTATAATTCGTTAATTTACAACATACTTCTTATTTTTTTTAAATAGATTAGCGAACACGGAATACGTGTTGCATTAGTATTCTTACTATTCTCCAACTATGCCAAAAGTCTGTACTATGAAAATAGGACTAACTTGCTGGTGTCCTGGAATGGGGTTCGAACCACCAACCACCAGATCACTAGGCGTTATGACCACTACACTACCAATCTATTCAAGCTATTTGTTTCAGTGTTTCTTATTACTCATCTATACAAAACATATTATATAACTAATACGGTAGGTATGGTAGGACTATCTATCGTGCTCAATAACAACCTGCTGATAATCTGTAGGTATAGAATAATAAAACCATAATAATTACATTGTCAGTCCATCCGTCCATCCGTCCGTCTGTTTGTCCCCGTAACTTCGTTAACATCCGTAATTTCGTTCGAATTCACGGCTAAAAAAAGGAAATTAAACGGCCAGAGATGGAGCTTGAAGTAGTTAGTATGAGTCCGTCCTGACGAAGATACAGTGGTATTGAAACCGGTAGAAGCAAAGTTATTCCAACTGGTTTATACAAACAAACTAACTAACTAACTAACCATCACGCCGTTTCGCCGCAGGGGCAGGCAGAGAGGATTGAACGCCACACTCTTCTATCCTGGCATACCACCTTTCCCTCGGCCACATTCATACATCTTCTCATACACGTACTACGGTTGTTGCGGCTTTTAACAGGGCCATTCTCAAATACTTGTAGTACCTGACCGTGCCAGGTTTTTCGCGGACGCCCTCCATTCCTGTTGCCTTCAACAAAGTTCTTAATTAATTAAAATGAATATTACAATAGGTCGCGTACTTAAATTACAACACAAAACACACCCTTCAATGATATATTATATATTATTATAATTATGTTTTACGAATAATAAATGTAATTAATAAATACATTATGGGTCCGTGAGTTCACACATGATTGGTAATTTTCGAGGCGGGTGCTCAATATTAATGTTTCATTAGAAAAGGGGGAAAAGGATCTTTCGTGTAACCTTCATACAAACATGTGTGAATAATTTAGAGCCACATGCGTCTCTAATAAATTCTAAGAGTGCGTGTAAATTGATAAAATTTTGCTCTATAACGTGCGTAGACTAACGATAAAAGACAGCACATAATTAATTACTGTTAATTTTATTACTTTGAACTTAGTTTCTTGTATTTCATATGGAAAGCATGCTAATTTAGCGAAATTTTTCGAAGAGATCTTGGTTTTCACATCGCAATTAAGGAGATTAAATAAAAAAATTGAAGATTTGGTTATTAATAAACAAACTCTACCCGTCTTCGTCCTGTGCGGTCGACCGAAAATATTGCAAACGTCAGAGTATCGATGAGAATCCAGAAATATCAACACGTCGTCGATGATAAATGTCAAACATTAGAGTTGCCAAGTTAAATTTTAAAAAATGTAGTAAAATTTAAATCTCGCGTACTCGATGGGCCACCCCGTATATTATATATGATATTCTTCCTAATTATTTTAAAATTATTATTTTCAAAATTTTAATTACTTTTATCGACCAGTATATATTTTGAACAATGTGTAATTCTGAGAATACTATTACTGGATTTTGTCCACAGAGGGATATTAATCAATTACAAATATATATTATTAATAGTATTACTTTATATATTTTAATTTTATAATATATAGTCATTGTAGGATATAGGTATATAAATAGTTTCGTCTCTGTGAGACTTCTATAATTTATTTTAATAAATTACAATCCCTCTGTGGATAAAATCCAATAATTATGTTCTCAGAACATACATTATCGGCTCTTGTAGCCCAGTGGTTATGACACTGATATCTCACAGCGAGGGTCCAGGGTTCGATTCCGGTAAGGTTACAATTAATCCTTGTGATTTACTCAAGCCTGGGTGTTTTGTGCTGTGTTTCGATTCTGTAATTGGGCCACTTGGCCCGTTGCAGCGAAAAAGAAAAAATAAATAAATAAATTAAAAATTATATACATTTAAAAGTATTGTCATGTGTCGTGACAAGGGACGGATGATTGAAAACACCGGAAATTAATTAGCGATTTATTAATTAATGATTAATTAACTATTCAATGTACAAAGCCACTTAAAACGAATTAAACTTATCACTTTTCTTTAATCTACACTGTTTCGCAATATATCACTCTTAAATTAACACTTTATTATCGCTTAGTAACGCGGTTTTATCACTAATATAGTGATAAAAATAATGAATATTCCGTTCTCGCACGTTATATTTGCTCTGATTTATTTACTTCTCCAATTATGTACTTCTCTCGATTTTTTCATTTTTGTATTGAGTCAGTCCCTGATGGCTTTTAATTAATTTTGAAAATAAATGTTGTAATTTCTTCTTCATCCTCCTAGCTGTCATTAATTACACGGAGCCCGGTCTTATTAAAACTATTAATTAAAGTGTCCTAATTGATGTCCCGGAAATAAATGTTTCTTTTTAAATTGGATCATTTACTACCAAATAAACATTTCACGATGCATAATCATCCTACCGTCCCTACTCCAGTTCGTTGGAAATTAAACAAATAAACGCAGTGGATATTTGCAACTCGCAAGTAAAATTAATTGATTTATTAAAAAGTAATGATTTTTTTTTATTTCTGCGATTTCTTCCGAATATATTACTATATTACTTGTCAGAGATAATTAAAAAATCGAATGTTTTAAATATTACTGTGCATATATGTTTGGAATAAGGTAAACACAAAAAGGACATTGTATTTATCGTGGATAAATTGGGGTTACAATTAAAATTACAATTAAATTACTAAACGCTTCCAGTTTATCGAAAGGCCAATGGCAGACTGATAGCAATATATGGCGTGAGCGGCACGGAGCCATGCCACTCGTTCCTGGCCTCTGATTGGCCAATAGTTAGCCATTTACAATACCGTCTATTGAGATTTATCTAAACTATATCATGATCACCAAAGAGTCAAGTAGAATATAGATGGACACAAATATCTTTACTGAGCATATCCCACACCGATCGCAAGACTCAGATTACCGTTCCAAAAAATGTTTTTTTATTTAAGAATGTCATATTTTTGTACATTTTTAGTTCTTCTACGTATCAAAAAATCATTTTTGTGTGACTTTCCACTATTTTCTTTCTAAATATTTGTGGTGGTCCAGAACCGTCGCGATTCTAGCCGCACGCATCGAGCAATATCCACCAATCAGGGGATCGATGTAGATAACCAGGTCCCGGTCTCTGATAGGTACATTCACTCTGTCACCTACCACACACTCACAATTAATATTTCTGTACTCATTTCCACATATGTAAATCGTTGCCAATAAAATAATACAGTTAATCGTGAATATAATTTATGCCCTGTATTCATCTTCTCATCCTGCCTCTGCTGAATCATCTCATACATACCATGCGCCACTCGCACATAACACGTCACATGCCGACACAAAAAGATGCATTTGGACGGGTGGGCACTTTTTACAAAACACTCACGAATACTAACCCACCGATTATTTTATTTAAATTGAGTGCAAGACCATCCCTTTTAAAATTTTATTGTTTTGTTATAAAAAATATTATAAAAATAACGATATTTTGCCATATTGATAGCCAAAAATATAACTTTTAATACTTATATCTACAATATAATTTTAATAACGAGAATATAAACTTTAAATTTAATCCCATTATCTCAAAATGCATATTTTCGAAAGGTGGTTGGTCTTGTACTCGGGGTGCGATTTGTACTTTATAATATTAACCTACCTTAATGTATTCTGCACATCTTCACAAATATAAAAATATAACAATTTTACGGAAGTCCACTGTATTTTAAGGCTTCGTTGACCGGAAGTGACGCTTGTTAAGGTCACGCTAGTCGATGGCATGAGGGTAAGTTATTTCTTAGGAGGGCAGCCATTCGCAGGACATAGAGGTTGCGCAGGCAAAGAATTTTTTTAGAAATATCTATATTTATAATTAAATCAAATAAGGCAAGAAATTTACCAACTCAACGAATTAATAAAAGTATTTTCTTAAAACATAATTACTAGCTTTTTTTCACAGAGGGTTAATTATTAATTTTAAGATAAATTATAATGATGAAGATTAATTATTATTACGATAAATTACAGAAGTCTCGCAGAGACAGAGCTATTTGGCCCAGGGTTAATGATTCGTTCACCAATTCCACCTTAAGAACATCCACACATTATCAAAATTTTGAAAGATGTTTATATATTCTAAATCATTTCTTTCAATATTCTAATGGAAAGCTAGCGGCATCTATCGTCCTTCCCATGATATAGTATACAGAGATTTTGCAGCTGCTAATGATGCTAATGATACCTATGTATTGTTATAGTGGACTATTAAACAATATTATTTTTAATGTACATGTAATATTACAACGAATTATTTACTCAAAATTTCAAATTTTTAAACTTATTTCATATCAGTATACATTGAAAAAATATGTTTACATGTATGTGCTGAGAATATAATTACTGGATTTTGTCCGCAGAGGGGAAATTATGAATTAAGGCAAATTATAGAAGTATTAATCGCAAGCTATTAATCGCGCGAACAGTGTTCCACAGACGAGTGAATATTCTAGTGCGATTCGAATAAGCGCGAAATTAAGGAATAGTGCTACAGTTAAGTTTGTGTCCAGTGACTTTGTGTATAAAATAAAAGTTTAAATACTTTTAAGTGGTTCGTTTCATTGTTCACAGAACCCGTGACATAAAAGTCTTAATTTAAAAACGCTCAAATATAAAGCAAGCGCAGCACAGAACAATTATTTCTTTGTAGGATTCTAAACATTCAATTCATTACCAGAAAAACTAAAAAAAATTATGACCTTACATCATTTAAAAATGAACTAAAAAATTAATAAAAAATCTTGAAACACTATATATTTATTTATCTTGTGTCTCGATATTCTTAACACCTTAATATTACAATTTAAATATCCATGAAATGAATTGATGTGAATACTCCTCCCATAAACACGAGTATTCATGAAATTATGTACTATGATATGACTAAAATAAATAAAATTAAAATTAAAAAAAATGTAAATAAATAAATTTTAAACAAAAATAATTGTTTAATTTTTAATATTATCCATCGTTTCATAAAAATTATCATTTCGAGCCCCATCAACTCGTAGGTATTTGGTATATACATTTAAACCAAGTTTTTAGTATTAAATCTTATATGTGGAATTCCATTATTACAACCGCATTTGTTCGTGAATTTGTAGTTCTATCTTCTAATGGTTATCTTGGAGCTATCTCGGCAATGCAGTTGCTGGTACGCATTGTTTCTCCTCTCACCATCTGCAACAGATGCATAGAGCCAGAATTTGGTCATTTCGGAACAGACCATGAATAACCTATACTTATCGGTTATGTTCAAACGATTACAAAGTTCAGGAGAAAACCATCAAGAAAAATAATTATATTTGTTCAATATTACTGAATTATCGATTTTATTGTTTCGGAGGGAAGGTTATAGAACACCATAATCACACATATGGAAATAAAACAATTTTTTATTTATTCTACATCTTTCTTTTTTTTTATAAGACGCGTTTTGTCTTATGATGGCGTTATCAATCTCAATAAAACGAAAGCTTTTCATGAAAATTAAAAATGTAGAACTAGAAAACAAGTGTTTTTATTTCTATATGTGTTATGGATTTTAAATAATTTATCATTATCTAAAATTATCCCAAAAAATCCCATCCCAAAATCATTTTAAGATGATGGATTATTATAGATATTAAATAATATTTACCTTGTTACCTCTAATTGAGTATATTAATATGTTATATTTTTTCACTACTTAAGATTCGATAGAATCAGAATCATCGACATCGACAGCACATCGACATCGACAGACAATCAAATTGACTACTTTTGAAATAAAAATTTTTGACATTGATTATGTTCAAATATAAATAATAAAGTTAAATTATAAGTTGTTAAATTATAAGGTCCTGAAAACGGCCGAAATTTCTGGTGTAAGGGTGGTTGTAACGGGAATATTGAGAGAAGAGGAGACGAGTTAATGATGGTAATATTGTTAAGTAAATAATTACCTGAGATCAAATTTCTTTTAATTTCAAATTCAAAATTATTAATTTTACTACGCTTACGGGCAACGGAATGGAGAGGTTTATAAGAACATGAATGAAAAGAATGATTACTATCTATGATGTGGTTAAAAAATTCAGAAAAATTATTGCTGTCTAACTAGCATGACGCTATGACGATATCTTTTAGTCTAATGTTGAGATTTCTAGAAGTTTGACCGATGTATTTACTATTGGAATCACCGCATAAAATTTTGTAAAGTCCGTTTTTTTCCAAATTATTTATTTTTGAATGTGAATTTAGAAGTGAATTAAAAATTTTCTTTGAAAAATAATTATAATATTTTTTTTTCTATTTGGAAAGAAAATAGAGTCGCGAAAATGGAATACGTGTCGCATCAATATTCTTACTATTTCATACTAAGCTAAGAGCTTGAGTTATGAACCACCGAACACCGGATCAGTAGGTGAGCGTCATGACCATTACACCAACCTACTGTCAACTTAACGATAAGGTTTTTTCTAATTTGTTTGTTCAATCACCGGGTCATATAATATTACCTACCTTTATACTGTTGACTGTAAAATCGCTGTACCAGAACTACTGACCAGTATAAAATTATCAATATGCATAACTTAGAAAATTTAATATCAATCAAAAATATAATGATGTTTTATAAAATAAATAAGATTCTTCAATTAATAACTAAAAAGACTCGTGTTGGAGATGAGATAGTGTATAAATCAAGTTGGTCAAAAATTTTATGTAGTTATCTATTTTTAAAAGTTGTTAAAGGTTAAATTCATTATGTATAGTTCTTCTGTATTATAGTTTTTATTATAGTTTTTAATTATGTGTAGTAGTGTTTGATGTCATCTTACACCAGCATGCATTTGCTACCTTGGGGCTTACCATGTTTCTGTGTGTAAAAATATTTGTATACTAGCTGTAACCCGTCAAATATGATGGAACATTGATTCGCGTCTTTGCTAACCCCTAAGCCCTTTTGAGTGGTCCACAGAGAGGCAGCCGTAGCAACATGCGTTTAGCGACCGGTTCGGGTTTGCTGGCCCGGTGTTCAAGCCCTATCTCCGGCCGTTTAATTTCGTAATTTCGCATGTTACACGAAGTCACTGGGACAGACAGACAGACAGACAGACAGACAGACAGATGGACGAACGGATGGACGAACGGACGGACAGCCGGACAGACAATGAAATTATTATGTTTGATATATTGTCACGTGTCGTGGCTAGGAAGGAATGAATGAATACTGGAAATTAGTTAGCGAATTATTAATTAATTATTATTGAACTGTTCAATACAGTACAAAGTCACTAAAACGAATTAAACTTAAGGCTATTCCTTGAAATACACTATTTTGCAGTATATCACTTGTAAATCAACACTTCATTATCTCTGTGTAACACGTTCACTAGAACAGTTCCATCCAATTTCGCTCGTAGTATTTATCGTATTCATTTATTTCGCCAATTACGTAGGTACTTCGCTCGATTAATCGCATTATTTCTCGTTTCTATTACCTCACGACTATCCACACTGGACGTCGTCTGGCGGCTCGCGGCCGACTTCTCACGGTCATCAACTGTCAAACACGACCACAAATGCCGATTTTTTTTAAACTTTCTAGTGTCGGCATTTGTAGACGTTTCGCGAAGTTTTCAGATAATTGTAAACCGTTCTAGATGTTTCCATTTTGATGTTCCAGATGACATATTACCAGGGGTTTGCACAGTGCGTAAATTCGTTTCAGCATCTCGTTACACAATAAATAAATTTTAAAAAGTAACATTTGTTTTTTAATTTATCTATGGAGCACCTTGATCGCTTGGTACCCGCGCCCCCGTCGGAGTCACATAGCAATATGGATTCTGCAACACGCATGCGCCGCGCTGCAAACTTAACTGTAATTTGCGGAATGTTGCAGTCTACAATGTGCCATAATGTTACATACAAAACACAACAATAATATATTTTTCCGGTGCGGATGAATGCAAATGACGCGTGCTCTAGATACAGGGGGATACAAAATGCTGCATATTTAAAAAATATTTTATTATTATAAACCACCCAAGAGATAAGTGAAAATACCTACGTAGTTGGAAAACTATTATATATTCTTTTGTTTTATAATAATGTAAAAACATATATTTTAACGCTCCTATACCCAACAGTGGCTTTGTATACTTTCGTCTTCGTCCAGTGCTTGTCCGGTTATTTGAGGAATTCTGATTTGAGTTTTCTGAGATATTCTGCCGTGTTTCTACGACCTTTCTGGCTGACGTAAAAGTAATACAGAAAAATTTAAAAGACTAACTTTCTAGCAATATTTATTTTACAATGTGATATTTCTATTGTGCCAATTTTTGCCTCATTCCGTCTTTTATTCACAATTTTCACTCTGCAAGGTTCGAAATACTAAAAATAATATATATTATATAATTAATATTTAATAAATTAAATGTTCGTTAGATTGTTAAAAATATGATAGCTAGAATAACCTAACAAAAAACAACTTCAAAAATAGGAAATACGTCGCCTGACTACATATTTTTTCATTATTGTTTTATACATTTTCTCATTTTATTTGCATTGCTCAAGTGCTACTATGAATGTTAGATTTTTTATTAATTTTAATATACAGGGTTACTTGGAAAACATTAATAACCTCGCAGGACTTTATTCCTGTCTTGATTATAAGTCGAAAATGTTCAAGCTATTATGACCCAATATCAATAGTTATGGAGATAATGGAGATATGCGACATAAAAGTTTGCATTTTTTTTCAATATTTCTGACTTATTTTTTGTAAAACGTTGGACTATCATTACAGTAACTTATGTTGAATATGAAAAATTCATTCCCTTTAATACAAGTCAAATAAAAAAATAAAAACCTTTGAGTTTCAATTAGAAAACATTCACATTAGAAAAATTTCAGGGTTTTTATCATTTTATTTAACATGTATTGAAACGAATGAATTTTTTGTAATCAATATAAGTTACTGTAATGACAGTCCAACGTTTTAAAAAAATAAGTCAAAAATATTGAAAAAAAAAATGCAAACTTTGATGTCGAATATCTCCATAACTATTGATATTAGGTCGTAATAGCTTGAAAATTTTGGACTCATAATCAAGGCAGGAATATAGTCCTGCGAGGTTATTAATGTTTTCCAAATAACCCTGTATATGTATAGATTATATAAAAGTATTCGTTATTTTTGTATAAATGTTATTTATTTCTCAGTTTATGAATTTATGAATAAATTTGTGTCCAGCCGCACACCCTGTATACGTGATGAAATAAATGACAGTCTGCATTCAGATATCCCGGTGAATGGGTTAAGTACATAATATAAGGGAAGATGTTGTGTTACCTGCGCGCAGCAGGCGGGGAAGGGTTGAATGTGTGTCCTAGTTTATTTGTTGCGTGCATATTGCGTTTGTTCGGAAAAAATAACATCTGCATACGGACGTGTGCAAAGATTCTGGCGAAAGCCTTTTGTTGTGCTCAACTTTTAGCCACCGGAGATTGATTGATTCTGTATTTCTGTCAATCAGTAGATACTTCGGAAATACATATAATGTGACGATCAGTATAATACGATATATCAGTACCATGGCCTCACTATTGTGAGAGTAAATAGTGCCAATTGATTAAAAATCATAATATTTCGTAATAGCATGAGAATGACAATTAATAAGTCTTCAAATTTTATTGAAATATCCTTTTATCGGTGAATTAAAGAATTTTCAAAACATTTTTCTGTGATACCTAAAATAAATTTAGACCAGTCTACCGATTAAGCTACGACGCCCAATACGGAAGTCGTCGAATTTCATCTAAAATAGACGATTGCTAAGTGATAAATCAATATAATATCCAAAAAAATAAAAAATGTTTTGAATGCTATCAATTCTAGATTTTATATATTTATCCCTTCCAGAATTATGTTTCCTACGAATTTAAATGCTATATTTCCATTAAAATCTCGAATTCAGTACATAATAAACTAGAACTCCTCGATGACTGCATTAATTTTTTTTGGATATCGCTACCTTCGCTTTTATATCACACATATAATCTATAGGTATATGTATCTTATAAAGGCAGCAATATACAAAAAAATAATAATACAGTCATCGAAGATTACTAAAGAAAGATACATAAAATCTATATTTGTAATGTAATAAATTGGTAATCATCGGTAAATGCTTAAAAAATTTTTTTTTTGGATATTGCTATCCCACATAAAATCTATATATAATCCCGTTGGAAGCGACCACCTTTTTATTTGAAATGTACGAATATACCTACACAAAATTGTTTTTGTTCGACATCTGGTTGCAATATTTCTTATTGCATTCTATAATAATTATAACTTCAATATATCATATGCTTCAATATAACCAGTTCCCTTTCTATATTAACTATAGGTAACATTTTCATCAGAAAAATTAATGCGAAAATATTTGAAAGTGTAGAAGGATGTGTTGGTGCAACTTGTACAACAATTTTTGATCCTTAGAGAAATGAAAATGAAGTTTATATATTAGATTTCTTGTAAAAAATACCATGTTAAAAAAATTAAAAATGCGTTGTATCATACAACATTCAAATACATTTATGAGTGTTGAAATCCAATAAAAAAATTTACGTGTACAGCTGAAGAAGGGTTGTGCACGAAGTTTGTAGTAATTGTGAAGAAAGGGTTGTGTAACATAAAGGTGGGGCTGGAGGAAGACCAAGGGAGGGGAGCCTCTGAGAACACCTGCCGAATCACACCATGGCCAGCGCATTTGACCATGCATCGGTATTAAGTATTTTAAGCATCTTATTACCATAATTTTAATACCTTAATAAGATAGGATCGTGTTATACGTGTATACTCAACTTTTCGTGACAAAAGCGCACTCGGTTATTAAATAAGTAATATTAGCAAGGAGAAAAAGTTAGTGTAAGATGTTTTGCCTTGACAGGATTCAAATAATCCCTCCCCACAATTTAAAAACATTTTAATTTATGGATTACAGATGTTTCGTAAAATGTTTGTTTTAAAAATATATATTATATGTATTAAAATAAAATTATAATTATGAACATTTATAATCGTTATTAATACACTAACTAGCAGACGAAATTATTTTATTCTCAATTTAACCTTTTCTCAAAAAAAAAATATATATATATATATAGTTACATATCTACATTTATTTAAAAATTAATCTGTATTCAATATATTGATTGTATTACTACTTATATTAAGGCTGGTTAAGAAACCTATCATTGTGAGACAAACGAAATGTTTTTTTAAAATTTGTTGATTTGTTCTTATCTATTCCGGTATTCAACTAAGGGTCTGACAAGGACTTCACAGATGAGCAGGGAAGATAGAACTCCACAATTCATATATTAATGCACTTTCGAAGATTGATTAAACTTCTAAATTTCCTTCAATATGGTTTACGTGACTGGTTTTTTGAGGATGTTCTCTACACGCGTTATCTTCAACATTCGTCTCTTATAATTTCAAACGTTCCACATGCTTAAACCATCTAAGCGACCCTTTCTCCTTCATTCTCATAGATCTTAATTCTACTTAATAAAAAATAACAACAAAAATATTTTCGTCAACATCACACTAACAGTTCGATTAGAGTTAAGTATAATATTCAGAATATTTTGTATATGTTCAAATTTTTCATGAACACAATACTGGATTTTATCCCCAGGGGACATCAATAATCAAAATATATTATAGATGTCCCATAGAACGAAGTTATTTATTTTATGGGAAAGTATATATGAAGGTTTTTTTTGTATGTTATATGGCTTACCACCAGCCTTAAGCTCTATAAACACTCAAAAAAGATTTCCACAACTACTTTCCCCTATAAAAAATAACTTCGTCTTTATGAAACATCTATAAAATATCTTGATTGAGTAGAATATATAAAATTATTCGGTAGAATATAGGATATATAAAAAAGGTAAAAAACATCTATAATATAACTTGATTAAGAAAAATATAGAATATATGTGGGGTATAAAAGCAAAGGCAGTAATATCCAAAAAAATAAAAATATATTTTGATTGCAGTCACCGAGGATTACTAATTTAAAATGTACTGAATTCTAGATTTTATATATCTTTCCCTTCCAAAATCATGTTTCCTATAAAATCTTGAATTCAGGACATTATAAATTAGTTTTTCTCGATAACAGCATTATTTTTTTTTTATATGGTGCCTTTGCTTTTATACCCTACATAAAGAATATATAAAAAAGGCAGCTTCCATAACTTTGTTGCTTTTAGTCTATTTATTAATATTAATAATAGGAATGTTGTACTAATGGAATAGAAGCAGCCATCTATTGGTCGGGAGGTGAAGCATTTATCGTTACTTATCAAGGGTATGCAGAGACGAAGCAAGCGCAGGTGGCGCGCGGCAGGTATGCCAGGTGACAATTCGGGCTGGCTCGCAATACTATCACAGAAAAAAGTTAATATTGTCAAATATTAAAAAATATATCGAATTTAAAATATATTTTTATAATTAACTAGCTGTGCCCGCTTCGCACGCGTAGATTTTTAGTACACTGTTTGGATCGTCATAAAATTTTCGCGAACCTTCTAGAACATTCGCCTTCCAGAACTTTCAAGAAATTTATTGAATTTACAGGAATCCTCTAGACACACCGACACATTCCGCCACTCAGTTAAGAACCTTATAGAACTTTCGGGAATTTTCCAGAACTCCTTCCAGAACTTTCTAGAGCAGGTTTTTCCGGAACCTTCTAGATTCACCGACACAGTCGGCGCGCCTATTTTGAAACAATCTGAAGCATTTACGGCCTTCCCATAACTAAACAATTTGCTAGAAAGCACATTTTCGTCACCCACTCCCACCCACGCATAGCCACCCCCACCAAACTCGCATATTTTCGATGTGACACCAAGGGCTATCCACCACCATCACCACCGATGGGTGGTTGTGGCTGGTTCTGGGAAAAACTTGTCGGGTAGGGAAGCACGTTTTTATATATATATATCGATTAAAAATAAACATTTCCTTTTAATCAGATGCGAAAACGTGAGAATTAAGAAAAAAAGACGTTGAGTTATACATTTTAATGTAATTTTGTAATATTTATTATTTACTTTTGAGAAAAGAGTAAAAGAGAGGTATCGCCGATTGCTTGGGTACATATGATATTAAAACTTTAGATTTATTTGATTCTGACATATCTCAACCCAAAAATTAATATCGGCGATAGTTATTGATTGTTACTCATGTCACGTCAAAAATTTACTAGCCAGCAGAAAAAATAAAATTGATTTAAGAAAATACACATATCGATATGTTTCATTCTAGAAGAGTCTCAAATATTAAATAATATTTTGCTATTTCTTGAAACTACCAGTGGTAATGTTGCGCACTGAATGCATCGATTTAAGCAATTATTAAAGCGCCTTTGAGGTGAGTATTCGCGAAAACGGCGCTATAAAAATTATCCAATTATTATTATTATATAAGGTATACTAAGTCTTGCAAAAAATAAAAAAATGGCGGATTGTTCACAGCAGTCAATGCGGTATATGAGGAAGTTCCAGCAGATAAAGAGAATTCTTGACAATATGAAAAATAATACAAGATATTGGTAAAGAGACAATTTAGTTCAAGACTAATGTCTAATAGCAGTTACGAAATTCTCCTCCTCATAAAAAATAAATATTTCATTTTATATTTTTTTTTCCGGATCTATTTTATTCCTCTTTTTTTGAATACAACATATTGTAAAGTAGTTCAATATGTATTACCATGATTCTGAATTTCTACATTGAGTTATTGTAAATTTTTATACAGATATTGGATGATTCTCTTCTACAGAAGCGAGCGCTTGTGTTTAGAAGAGGAATATCATGCTAAAATCACATATTTTTTACATGATTTAGTTTTAATGAGATGAATTTTAATAATGTATATATTTTTTGATAAAAAAAAGTTTTTGGCTGCTTCTAGCAGGCATTTTTAGTTTGTAAATTATGATTTTATCCGACAGGTAGTTAAAATATTTATAATGATGTTGCGCAAATGAGGTGCAACCATTTTATGCTAGGAATAAAAGAAAGAAAAAATCAGTACGTCCTTGACCCCCTTAACAACAGGACACTCTCCTGAAGAAGCTGTAATATGACTCCAGCAAATCGTCTAGAATTTAATCTCTACATATGTCTACGGTTCATATAAAATTTCCTTTTTTTTTTCAATATCTAAATATGTAAAAAAATCCTTAATATAAATCTTAAATTCGTGTGCGATTTTCAAAAAGTTTGCTTGTGTTTTTTTGTATTATTGACATGTATTTCTTTTGAATAGATTTAGATTTAGAAAGAAATTTGTATCTAGGGAAGAGGCCAGGTATCACACGAAATATGGATGTGATAGTAAAATACCACTTCGAAATAAGGTGTCAAGTCAAACATGCACACCTCCTTATTAGATACAACATCTTCATGTTTTGAGAACAATGTTCTTCAGGATGAGTTGTATACGTAGTACCAGTTAATGTATACTAACGTGGTAAGTTTGGTAAGTATATAACTCATCCTGAAGAAGAGAACATTGTTCTCGAAACAAAGATATACAACTACTAATAAACTTATTTGTAATCTATATATCTAATGAACAAACTTATTTTATTTTAATTAAGCTTCTATTTTATTGCACCTGAGGATTCGAGATAGATTATTCAAGATCAACCCCCAACTTTTTGGATATATAACCCCCAAAGAAATTGATAGCCTGAAGAACCTGGCCGATGACGTCACAATTAAAAAAGTTATATAATTTCACCCCTCCCGATGTGATTTCACCGCGAGTCGGTTTGTTATTGCCAGAAGTAATCCAGGTGACGCGCGTAAATTGAGTTGCGCGAGCAACTCTCCGCTGCGGTACCTACCTCCGCACACGCGCGCGTCATTATGAGTTGCGCACGTGAAAATGCACGATTGCACGCGGCGCGCCGTGTGGAGTCCACATGAAAAATCATCCCATAAACTGCATACTTATTATATTAAGCATTTTATTCATTTTTAAATCTGCACATATCCTTCAGTATACGTACATGCTCGTACGTGTGTTTCGATAAGATTTTGGGTATGCGTCAATTTCGCAGGCTGCGTTAACATTTTTTTTTGCAGTGTGAAAGAGATGACTGAGAAATGCAAGGTAAGAAAATTTTATAGCGAAAGTGCTGATGGTGTCAGAAATGATGGAAGTCTTGCGAAGATCTAGAATGATCGAGTAGAGCGGACACAGGAAGACGGTTAGTTAGAAAAAGGTTTTTTACAAAACCAAAAACATCTTAGCTTTTTAACACGGGTAAAACATTATTTTTGATTTAAATTTAACTATACGAGGTTAAATATGTTTTATAATTGAAGTTGGACCGTGTCTGTCTCACTAGAAAAATCTGTGTTGAGACTTGATGACATTTTTCGTGAACTTTGTAACAAATTAAAACAATCAGAGATATATGAGTAATGTGTTGCACTTAGCTCCATATTTTACATCAATTTATTTATTTGATTTCTATATAGTATTTTATAAATAAGTAGCTTAATATTTTAATAAAAGTAAAAGTTATTTGAAACATAAAGTAGAATCTTTTAGAAAAATTGTCAAATTTAGAATTACAAATTAAATCTAAGACTCAAGTATTAAAAAAGTAACCCATAAAAACCAAGTTTTTACAATACTCCCTTTCTCAATTTCGGGTTTCGTGTCTAAAGATAAAAACAATACATATTATTGTATTACTTAACTATGAAATTTAACAGACAGAGATTGTTTAAAACTGATAAGTGAATCAGAAAAAATATCTGATATGTAAACAAACTCATTTCCTAATCTGTGAGGCTTTCTGACAGGCGAGTTGTAAAGATAATTTGTATTTATATTATCACAATGAAACTATATGTTTGCCTAGTGCCCCTAGAAGGAATGTGATAACATAATTAGAAAATTAAAATATCAAACTATTTAATTTAATTATTGTTTTTATCACGCTTACAAATTAATTTATTCACCGCTGATGGTGATAAATGGAAGGCGAGGAGATCCTGGAATACGAAGTCCAGCAACGACTGTTTGTCCGGACTGATTCTTATTCTTATAATCGATATTTCATTATCACGCTTCCATTAGCTTCACCTGTTCTCTAAAATCAGAAATATCCACAAAAATCAAAATCTTTGTCGATATTCCTGATTTTTTGTATTTAATCAAGACGCAGCGTATTTGTGACAAAATACGCAGTGCCTGATTAAATAATTGAAATCTGAAATTCCGAATAAGTTTTTTTTTTTTTTAATATTAATTGTTAAAGTATTAATAATTCTGTTCTTTTAATTTATTTAAGAAAAAAGTTGTCAACTATGAAATCTTATAATCAATATTTCACCCGCTTCCCAATGTCCAATCATGCTGAAAATTTGCACACAGACGTATTCTCTATTCTAATTATCAGATTCACTGATTAATCAATAAATCCTTCATAATTGATTAATCAACGTTGTATTGATTGTTTTATATGGGAGATTATTTAGTTAATTAGCTCAGTTAAAATTAAGACTTAAATCTATATGGAAAATTATTTTAAAGATATACGAAGTACCTACCTATATTACTTTATATATTTTTTTTATTTTTTTATTATTGCATTGTTATTTTTTTGAAAGCGTATACTTGCAGTTATTTATTACAATATTACTTATTGCATAAATCAATAAATACTTATGTATGTATATGTCAAATGCTCCGGAACATGCCAAAAGCGTTTATTAGTATTTTAAATTTAATTATCTTGGTAAAGTCAAACCAGGGATGAAAATTGATCCAATATTTTTTTTCCTTCCAATAGTAAAATACGTTTTACAATATTTTATTATCTTTGATAATATTAAAAAAATAATCTTTTAAATTGAGAACATAAACACAAGTCAACAACATATTTTTTTAGTAAAATATTTACAAATACTCTATGACAGTCTAAGACATATTAGTATTCATTCATAAACGGTTTAGAGGTATCTTTTTAAATAATCCTTACTAACAATTTTGAACTATTAGTTTCTAAATTTACTTTTATTTAGTATACTGCTATTTATTTTTCCTACAATTTTTTATTTTTAGTGCTCACTTTTGAAATTCCAAATTGTGAAAATAATTGTATTTTAGCTAATATATACAAGGCATATTTGTGAAATTAATAAAATATTTGACCTAATGGTAAACTTCCTACTTATGTACATATGTACTCGTAATATATGTTATATAATGTGTTGCGTGTAACAATGCACATTTTTATCAAATGTAATTAAATTATCATGTTCACTTTTATTACGATTTTAATTGATTAATAAGAAATTGGATAAATACTTTTTTATTTTTATGCTCAATATTTGGAATGAAATATTTGAGTCATTTCGTGCAAAATGGTGCATGATAGCTATCGACAGTAAATTATAATGGTAATTTATTTTAATTATTACTCTGTTTAATTAAGTAAATACAAAAGTTTCCATATCAGTGAACATTCACAAGGCCCTAAACCGGTATTTCAGTACTCAAAATTGCAAATTAATAAAATGCAAATGAAATGCAATAACTGCAAAAGTCATGTTTGTAATTTTTGACTAAATATTCTTAAATAATTTATTAACATAGATAGGCAATTAAAGAATGTGAACAAGAAAAATCATATTTTATGGTATCATCATCATCAAATATTTTTTCATAATATTTAAAAAATATTTTTATATGAATGTGCAATTTATTTCTATATTTGTGTCCAAATTATAACTAGCGCACGTGGTGAGCATACTATGTCCTTTGTTTTTTATATTATCATAGTGTCCCGTACATACCTACAATATAATTGATACATTAAACTAATGTTAATTTAAAATAACTTCTGGATTAAAAAAGTAAAAAAGTCTCCACCGAGATACGCAGAGAGGAAAGAGTACCACACTAGGCGAGCTTCATGACTATTTCACCAACAATTTACTCTCATACTTTGTGTTTTTGATGTGGATTTTTCTATCAATAAAGCAAAGTTAAATTCTGTCCTATTCAACGCTGATTGCTAAGCAAATTTTTGTCCATGTTGAAGAAAAACAAATTTCGACATACCGGTAGGAGACATCACTCGATTATATCGCCCCATCTTAATCATCACATGCGCAAAATATTCAGCGAACTTCGGAAGTCTTCGGATAACATCGGCAAAGCGCGAGTCGCAGAGCGAAATAATAACAGCTCTCGAAGTGTCGTTAATCAGAATGGCCGATAATTACCTGGAAGCTCCGGGAGCACTCCAGAATTACCCGACATCTGCCCGGGTACCCGGGTGCAAATTGATGCGACGAAATTAATTAATGTTTTTTTTAGAAATAAGTGCACAACGCTTTGCCCGCCCGATGGGGGGGTTGATACGCCAACAACCTGCAATAAACGACCATCGTCGTACTTTTAAGTGAGGTCGAAGATTTTCGACAATCGAATGGCAATGCCTTAAAAGCACCCTATTTACTGCACGTACACGCAATCAATTTCAAATACACTCTATTGCAAACACAGTATTTTAATTAATTCATAAAAATTATAGAAATCTCACAGAGAGGAAGCTATGTGTACGGGGAACAGGTATGGAAGTCTTTATCATCATCATCATCATCATTCTTGGCACTACAACCCTTGGTGGGTCTTGGCCTCCTCAATAATTTTCCTCCACTCATCTCGGTCTAGTGCCAGCTCTCTCCAGTTTCGAAGCTCTAAGGCAGAGATATATTTGAGGACTTTGTCACTCCATCTTAATTTTAGCCTTCCTAAGCTACTTCGCCCTATTGGCCTTGAGTTCAGCAGGGACTTTGGTGCTTGATGCTCGGAAATTCTCTCCACATGACCCAGCCACCGAGTTTTACAAATTTTGTGACGTTTGGCTCCTTATATAGAGTATAGAGCTCATTGTTGTAACGTCTGCACCAAAGTCCATTTTGTGGAACCGGTCCGAAGATATGCTTCAAAATTTTCCTTTCAAAAACGTCTAGTGCTCGCTCATTCCTCTTAGTTAGTACCCAGGTCTCAGCTGCGTACGTGAGCACTAGCAATGGAAGTCTTTATAGGGTGGCCAAAGAGCTTACGACGTGCATTAGCTGGCTTAAGTGATCACTTTACACAACGAAACGTTCATCGATTCCACCGTAAGGGGACATCCACACATTATCAATTTTTTGAAAAATGTTTGAAATTAATGCAGTCATCTAGGTTTACTAATTTATAATATACTGAGTTCAACATTTTTTAGGAAACAGCCTATAAATTTACAGGAAACATGAATTTGGAAAGGATTGATAAATAAAATATAGAATTCAGTACATTTAAAATTAGTAATCCTTCAAAACATTTTTTTAATTTTTTGGATATTGTTCCCCTTGTTTTTATACCCCACATATGTTCTTTTATCTGTGTTATTTCAAATATTTGAAGAAATCATACTATAGTCATCTATGGACCGAAATTCATATAATTACGGTGGAATCGATAAGATTTTCGAATGAAGAAATAATATTAGCTGTAATTACGGAACAGTGTACCAATCAAATTCGTGTCCAATGAGTATTTGACAATATTTTTTTGCTTAATTTCAATACTTTAATTTTGTCTCCCTTCGCTGCAATACCGTGACAATTTCAAAAATATATTTTTGTAGCTCTAACAGGTCATGAGGCCCATTTCTGTATCGAAACACATAAAAAAAAATACACAAGCTTAAGAAAATCACATAAATGTATTGTGATCGATCATGAAACCCTCGGTATGAGAAGCCAACTTGATGTCAATATTTTTCAAAACGATTTTACTAAATATAAATAACAATTATGCAGTGCTAAACTTCAATGCAAAGCTTTGCAAAACCTATACAATTCGAAATGTGCGATGTTTTATTTGTATACTTTGTCAAGCAAACATATCTGTGTCGCTATTGAGTTACAGACCGACAAACAGTAAGCGATCTGAAGCAAGAAAAAAATGTTTACTTTAGATAAAAAAACAATTTTACAAATACAGTGAAAAAACTAGAGATACTTATCTTTTAGCGCGGCAGTATCAATGGCAAATATAAATATTCCTTATTCGTATGATTTTTGTACATCTGCTCCCTTTTTACTCCCTTTCTTTTAACTCGTAGCGTCTGCTTGTCTGCCGAAAAAACTTTGGATCGATTTTTAACCCTTTTACCGTGATCCAATCGAGCTGAAACTTTGCAGGCAGACTCTTGGCGACGATAAAAATAATCTTACAAACTTTCGTTTAAAATTTTTAATAATTATAGTATAATTTTGGACTATTCGAAATTTTAACGATTTATATATTGTTTAATTTTCGAGCCCGAAAATATAATGTGGAATAGGCGCGAAACCTTTTTCAATGAGAAAGAGAGTATTATAAAAACTTGGTTCAATCATAAATTCATCAATAAATGCAAAACGATATTGTGGTGACATTATTAATCGACATTATTGACATTATTAATATTATCAAGAATATACTTAATAAAATATACCTAATAAAATAAATTAAAAGTCGTAAAGTATAGACATTTATAAAATAAAAAATAAATATATGGGAGATGAATAAATAATTAAGTACCAATATGAAAACAAAATAATATTACTTTTTGCAAAGAAGGCCCCTGGTTATTTATAATATGAAATTTACTGTTAAAACTTTTTTTATTTCCAAAATTTATAATTTATTCAACTCTCTTTTAGCATTATTTTTATGTAAAACATGTTCAAAATTTAGCTGTAAGTGAGCAAGGTCGTTCAGTGAAAATAGCAGTTTTCAAATGAATTTTAAATAAACTTTTACTAAGTAAAAATGAGCGAAGTCACAAGCTAAAGTGAGAAAAATAGCATAATGATACATGAGATATAATTAAATAACATTGACTGTTATTAGAATCATTTCGTACACTCTATTCTAGACAATAACAACTTGTTCTACTTATATGGTACATGGAATAAAATATACAGTATACACAATAAAATAAATATGGAACATATTTTTGTCCATTATATTCACCCAAAAAATTAACAAAAAAAAAACTAACCCATAAAAACCAAGTTTTTATTATACTCCCTTTCTAATTTCCTGGTTAAAACCGGTTTAGCGCTTAACCTACGCGTTGAGCTCGAGTCGAGCGGCACTACGAAAGGGAGTAATAAAAAAATCCGAAAAATCCAAAATAATACTATAATTAACAATTTTTTTAACGAAAATTTGATAGATCATTTTTATCGTCGCCACGAGTCTGTCTGCAAAGTTTCAGCTCGATTCGATTGCGGGAAAAGGGTTAAAAATCGATCCAAAATTTTTTCGTCAGACTAGCAAGCAGACGCTACGAGTGGTATTCTCATTTATTTTTCCAACGTTCTAAATTTTTTTGATTCCTCTGCAAAAAAAAAAAAAATTTTTTTCGTATAAATGAACGTCGATAGCTCTTTTACAATTACAATTACAGCTAAACATCATCAGCATCAATGATTATCATTACCATTGCAACCCATGATGGGTTTTGGGTCTCGTAGATTTGTCATTATTTCCTTATATCCGTGGCATTGGTCTCCCAGTTTCCACCTCACGAGCATAAAAGTCCACTATCACATCATCCAGCCATCTCAGCTTTGACCTATCTGCTCTATTCGCGAGTTTTTTCTTGTGTATGCGGGTGTCGCGCCATTTTAAAAGATGTCGTTGAGTACCTTTATGACACTTATGGCCTTTAAATTAAAAGAAGGCTTTTGCCGTAACGGTATTTTTTCAGAATCAAATTATCAAATGCATGCAGTAAGTATCTACATTGAAGCATAACTATATAGACACATATTTTAGTGACTGAATACTACGATATATTATAATCTGAAAAATCCCAATAATAATAATTTCATTATCTGTTTATCTGTCCGTAACTTTCTGTAACGTGCGTAATTTTTATATATATATTTTTTTTTCCGACATATAAAAGTACCGTCATTTTTGACGGGTTACACCTAGTATGATTAAATTGTGATAGGAATATTATGATGTACTAAAATCTATTAATGATTTCGAGATATATTTATATTTTAATTTAATTTAAATGTCACGCTTCAATGTTCTCACTGCACGCCCCTGCAAATTAAAAGGCCTAAATTGAGGTTGTGCCTTCAGTTTTCAAAATTCCAAAAATAAAATATACAAGACAGAACTAAAACTATTCAAAATAATAGCGACGGTTAGCAATAAAACTTGAAAGGTTAAAAAAGAAATAAGAGACAACGGAATTAAATACAACGTCCATTGACTTTAAGTTGGGAAGGAAGCAACGAGGAGTGTACTAAGTATGGTACTGTGTACGCTACTTGGTAATCAATTGACCATGGCTAATGGGGAGGGTCACGGTGTATTAACTTTAACAATGTTCAAGGAATATAGCCACAAGATCCTTTTACTTTAAATTCCTCTTTCGTAAAAATATAGTCGGCTTAATAAAACAGCCTTTTTAAATTTTCGTTTTATATCAAATTCTAATTCTTTGGATCTCAGTGCACGTTTCGTTTTCCAAAACTAAAAATTTATAGCTAGAATCAATTTTTTTTTTTATTACACGTATATCATTCGTGCCCACAATATTTAATGTCAGTTCTGTTTGATCGTTTACAAGTGTGTTATTTGTTTTTAGTATACGTTGTATCCTGATTAATAGGCTATTTTTTCCGAAACATGTCGATAATTCAATATCAGCGGTTTCATACTTATTTTTAAATATAAATTATAATAACTAATTTTATTTATTCTAGAAAAATGCGACACAGTAGATCAAGTGTTCATATTTAATTATTTGTCAAATTTTACAGTCAAATGTCTAGAAGGTTCTAAATTTCAATTTTTTCCCTTACAATTCACGTATTTTTATAAAACACATTTATTTATTTTCAATGCTTTAAGTTATTTATTATTATTTTAGATTTGATTTATTTTAAGATTCAACAGGCCAAGAGGCCCAATTAAAAAAGTAAAACACGTCATAAAACACCCAGGCTAGAATAAATCACATAGAATCGAACCCGGAACCCTCGGTGTGGGAAAGTAGTGTCATGCCCACTGGGCAGAGATTGGCATAGTAAAGGGCCTTTTACTATGCCACAGGCAAAGTTTACAATAGTAATTAGATTTATTAATATGACACAAATAAACATAGTATAAAAATAGTATACACGTGATGTTTCTTACAGTAATAATCCCAAATTATAATAGTTTTATTGTCTATCTGTCCATCCGTCCATCTGCGTAACTTCGTGTAACGACCGTAACTTTTTTACGGAAATTTTTATCAAATTTTATTTCGCATTTTTTAAAATAATTTTTTACTATTTAATAAATACATACTTAATCCTTAGGAAGCGACATGTCAAAATACCGTCATTTTTTATGGATTACAGCTAGTTTAGTCATTAAAAGTGTTAAAGCCACTACCGTAGATGCACTTGTACTAATATAATAGACGGTCTAGTCGCATTTAAACTCCAAGGAACTGGAAAAAATTGGGAGAATTGCCAGACTTGACTTAGGTTGTGTTAGAAATAGGCTGAATATATGTTGAAACGTGTTTTGTTTTGCAATCCACGTATTCTGTATAAACATTAACATACAAGAGGAATGATTCAATCTTGCCGTTTACAAATATGGTCTAAACAAACCACTATTGTGCATTAAAAAGCGCACATAACTGAAATGTTACGCAAGGATTAATGCACCGCATGATTCATCTGGCATCAAACAGAATTCCCATAAACGTCCCAGCTTGCAACATGTGATAATATGCAGAATGATTATAATGTCCACTAAATATGGTATCCCATTAAGATGGTATTCATCTCGTTATTACGTGCACAGCTTTGTGAAGGGATCAAGTTGCAGATGAGGATGCTGCGTCAGTTGTATTGTTGCAATCATTAATCAAACTATCTGGACATGACCATTGTACACTTCATCACAAAGTGAGAGAACAATGTGATTGTTGTGCGGTTGGAGTGAGACATACGATAGAGACATCAAAAAAGATCACGCTGGTGATAAATTAGCCACTTCTGATATCAGTATTCTATTAATCAGCTTTGATTGATAAATGATTCGGAAACTGAACTCTGAACTTGCCAAAAAAGATTGTTGAAAAATGTGCGTCCTTTTGAAAAAAAATGGGTGCGGGCACATAGGCACGCGCGTTAAAAGTTATACTTCTTTGACATACATAAAATAAACCACGTGTTGTGTTGTATACCTTGCGCTGTAACATAGCTGGAAAGAATGCACATGCGCATTTCACCTTGATATCACTATTTCGCAGTCTGGGTCTCCTACAAGTGAACTTAGCCAATGCATATATTATATAGAAATATGCTTTATATAAAGTAAATATATTATATATAAAGTAAGACAACGTGTGAAATACTAGTAGGCAATGAATGTTTGGAACAAGTAGATGAGCTTGTGTACTTGGGAAGTATGTTCGATAGAAGAGGGAATGTTGAGAAAGATATAGAGAGGAGAGTGACTGCCGGGAATAGGGTGAACGGTGCTTTGAATGCAATAATTTCTAATAGAAATATGTCTACCGAGGCAAAACTGGCGGTACATAATGGAGTTCTGGTACCGAAACTAATGTATGGAAGTGAAGCCTGGAGCTAGCAGAAGAGGAACGAAAGTAGACTGAATGTGAATAGTGGAGATGAGGTCCCTTAGACGTATGTGTGGTAAATCCATGTATGATAGAGTAAAGAATGAAGATATTAGGAATGAATGTAAAGCTGATCGTAGCATAATACAGAGAATAAAAATAGGGTCACTCAGGTGGTTTGGGCACGTTGAGCGAATGAATGAGGAAAGAATGGTAAGAAAGATATATAATGCAAGTGTTGACGGCGCCAGAAAGAGAGGGCGACCACGGAAGACGAGGCATGACCAGTTTAACCAGATACTGGAAGATGGTCCTGTTAGAAGCCTGAAAAACCGTCGAGCTTGCATGCGAAGATGAATGAATGTAGACGAAGCGAAAGTTGTATGTCAGGACAGAAGAGTATGGCGCTCTATCCTCTCTGCCTACCCCCACGGGGAAACGGCGTGATGGTAAGTAAGTAAGTATATATAAATAGGACAGTTACAGTTACTTTATAACAGTTATGTACCAATTTATAAGCTGTGGTATGGTTGAGTTGGTTATGTATATATAACAACTCTTTGCCCCGCATATTAACAAACAATTAGAATTGTCCCGGAACAAACGAATTACCAAGAATTTATCATAATTACATTATTTTGTATGTAAGTGTACAAAGACGATAAATGTTAGTCATAGATAAATAAACAGACAACATGAACAAATTTTTGTTTATTTTTACCGCGATCTTTTATTTTTAAATCATTGAAAAACTTAATTAACTAAATGTTTAAATATATTTTTAGACACGACTGCTTTAAGCAAGTCCACTATTTTGAACCGAAGCAAGCGAGTTGATAATTTCTTGTATTTTTTTGGTTGGTGAGTTGGTATTTCTAGATGGAAAAAACATTCTTTAGGATGTCTTAAGATATTTTAAATTAAAAGCGTCATTATACTGGTCTATACCACAGTACACCCAGAACAGTAGTTTATCTCCGGCCTGTCGGCGAGTTATTAGCATACTAATGCGATGGCGCTAGGGTTGTTCCGACGCATACGGTAGACACGAAACCCGAATAAAATTCAATTACTTTTAATTGTTCAAAAATTGATGTGCCGATGATGTTTATGTGGTCCTTTTCGAACTCTTTGCGAAAGATCTGCTCCATCCTCTCAATATTGGCAACAAAGTCATGAGTAAATTTCGATCTGTCGCATAATTTCTGTAATTAGTATACCTAGTTTCCGCACTTGAATTGCAAGAACGCTGATTAATATAAACGTAGACTTTTAAAAACTCACAGTCTTTGTGATAATCAACACACCTTTTTAGTAAAGCACCACAAACATAAAAAAAGGCATTTTTTCAGGAAGCGCATTTTTTTGCTAAAGCGGCGGCTGCGAGCGCGAATGGCACCGAAGGCACGGCTCTTACTGCCGCCGCCTTGTGCCCCCATATTCTATGTCAATGTGTGCGTCACAGTGCGTGCGTATACGGCGCCGAGCACGCACGCACACATTCTAATGGGTAGCGGCCAGTTTGTATGAAGACGTATTACTGTTCTTAGTATACTGTGTCTTTACTTATACTATTTCCTCATCTATCATGCTATCAACTTTGTACTCGTATATCTGTACCAGAAGTACGTCCAACACAAAGCAGAGGTTTTAAAACAAACAAGAAAGGCAGTTATAGGGACATTTGAATCGTTTCAAATTCCATGTTACATTTTTGATTTTGTCGTCAAATAATTTATTTTTTCTCAAAGAATGTGTGAAACTTGCAGTACCTAAAGTGTTGCAATTCTCAAGGCTCTATAGAAGGCTTTAATCAATATATTAAAATTTTCATGACCAACATCGCCAATGAAATCGATGGTAAGATGCGTTAGGTATTCTAAATGCTGTCATTTTTACCCAAAAAATATAATGTTTAATAAATACTCGATGTTAGAATTGTTACGAAATATGTTTAAATGAATAGGTACTTCGCTTAAATTTCCAAGTTTGGGTTTAATATTTTTATCAATCATTTAGAGTGATTTTATACAAATAGATGCAACTTAAATATACGTGACTGCTGTGTATGAAATGTGAATTTTTATTAAATTTTTGCATAAAAATGTTACCTATAAAACACTTTATACAGCTGTAACAGAGCTAATCTGCAATATTTTAAAGTAGATTTCCATCTAAATTTTGAGTCGAGTTCGAGCAACAATAACCTAATATCAATACTTGATATAAGCTACTTCAAAGTTTTCATATTTTTCAATATGTTTGATATGTTTTTGTCTTCAGTTAAACAAGTCAGACATTCATTAAAGTAAGTTTTTAATATTAAAAAAGTCATTCGCTTTAGTAAATAAAATGATTAAAACATTGTAGAAAATTGAATCAGACTTTTTTGGCAAGGCTTTAATCATTTCATTTGACCTGTATTAAAATGAATGAATAGTGCATTTTCGATATAATCCAACGATTTACAGAAAATATGTCAAAAATATTGAAAAAAAAAAATACAAAAACTCGCTTATCTCCAAAACTACATAAATATATTGTGGACGCGTAATATATACAAATTTATATAAAATATTGTAGACTAACTCTGTTACACCCTGTAAATATTAAATTATATTACAAAACAATATTGTAATAGAAGTTGAAGACTGATTGAAAAGTGACCAAAGCCAGACTTAATTAGTCAAAATGACAAATATTTTCAACAATACTTAACCATCAATGAAACGTCCAATATGAATAATAACAACTTCGTCATTCAATGTTAAACAAACAACTCGTGCTGCTGACTCATTAAACATATTCTCACTAAACTAAAAGTAATGATTGCTGAACTCCTTTTCCCAATGCTACCCGCTGTTATCCCAGCGCACGACATGACTGCTTTACAGAAGGAATCCATCATTCAACGGATTTAAACACTTGTAGAAAGGGACGTATCCTATTATTTAACCAAACTGATAGTTTTTCTTTCTTATATGATAAAACAAATTTGTTTCAAAATAACATCGAATTGCAACGGACCAAAACTATACAATGACCTGCCACAACAGACCAAACAACTGACCACTGACAAATTCAAAACAGAAGTGACAAAAATATTAAAACTCGGCCAACTATAAAAAAATTACCTTGTATCTAAATTATATTATTATATTTTCTTATATTGAATCATGTAAAAACCATAAACCTCCTAGGTTTCTATTACTTTTTAAATAAATAAAAAATTCTTTTTCATGATATTATCATTTTTAGGATTCATGTCATTCGTCATTTATGTATCTATGAATGAATTGCGCTCGGTCCGAATCTCTTTTTATATCATGCCATCTAGGACACCCTACAGCACTCTAGGATCTATGTGCAACATTCGTTACATCTATGTACAACACTAGAAATAAGAAAGAATGTTCTCGAAGATTCGAAAAACCAATGTATTACGTATAAATAGAGGGGCCAGGCCGCGGCGCGTCAGTGTTGTTCTGACGTCTCCATCGATGCGATACCAGTTATGCACAATTGCGCACAGATTAATTGCGCGAAGCGAAATAATTAAGCGATGTACCTACTTACGTCTGATAGTTGAACGAAGTTTAATTGAAAGCGTTGACAAGCGATAGTAAAGTGTTCATAGCGAGTGATTAATTGCAAAATAGTGTGAATTGGAGAATAGTGCTGCAGATTTAATTCGTGTCTAGCGACTTTGTCAACTTATTAATATAATCAATCAATAATTAATAATTTTTTAATTAATGCCCATTCCATTCGTCTCCCAAAGTCACGTCTACAATACCTTTTTTAAATTCCACTATTTTAAACTAACTGCTGCCATTTTCAAACAGTGAATGCCCTACAAAACCTAGATAAAAGTAGGTTATATTCATCATGAGCAAAAAAAATAAACACATGTATCAGAAAAAAAATGCTGCATTTATTTAAGTTGAAATTTGGCCCTATTAGATAACAGAATCCAGCATTAGTTAGCGAAATTTTTATCTCTTTAAAATAAATATTTTTAACACAAAAATTAATTAGATAACGATATTATAAAAAAAAAGATTTTTTTTCTCGTTTTGTAACTGACAATAACTGACAATTATATTGAAATAAATAAAAGATTTTGAAAAGAAATTTTTTTTTTCAAGCCACCAGTCTTTATTCGAAAGTTCTGCTTTTATTTTATTTATTACACTTGTAAGGAATATTATTGTAAGAAAAACCCAATAATATCTTAAAGTTAACAGAGCTTTTAATAGTTAAATTACTTTTATTTAACGGAATATGCTCTTAAATTATTATTTATCTTATTCAAACGCGCCTATATATTTCATGTATGGTGGTAGGTATAACAAAATCACTTCTTCAAATCATCAATTACATTTTACTCCTGATGAAGCTAGTTTTAGACGAAGCGATTCATATTGCTGCAATGAGACAAGAATGTACAAAGAAACAAAATCACACTAAGATTTTTATATCAATAATTGCATTGTTAATCGTAATAAAATAATCATTTTGAATTTCGGTTTGCAGTTTGAAAATATGTCAAGATCCTAGAGTTACATTAGAGTAGGTACAAAGTATTAAATTGTTATGTACATTAGAAATCATGATAATATCATAACAAAATTATTAAGATAATATGATTAAACATCACTACACAATTATATAATACATATTTATGCTCGGATTTAAACAAACTTCTATCTTTAATCAATTTGTATATACATGTACCAAGAATTTCAAGAACACATATTTTCTAAAATTTTTTTTTTAAATTGATTTATTCTTTCTTCTTCTTCTTCCTTATTTTCTATGTCATTTTGTTACATATCTCATTTGCACTTAGGATCATAGATTCTTTAGAATTGGACAGCGTCATTCATGTCATCCTATTGTATTACATTCAAGCTCACCTTCATTTGGATCAATTATAATATTTAAGTATAACACCTGTTTGAAGGTCATACCATTGAGTTCTTTCAATATTTCACTGATCCAAGTATACTTCTGTATTTCTAATATATTATTCTCACAGCTTCTCTTACAGTACTAATAATTTTCTCATTTCGGACAGACTAAGAAAATTTTATGACGAGTTAATTGTAACAGTTCGTAAGTGTATCACTTATGTAGCATATTTCTTAAGCCACTTAAAAGTATGAAGATCGTATTGCAAACATTTAATTTGGCCCGTTTAAACGGTTTTCAATTTATCCCGATGTTCTTGAATGCCCTGGAGATTGTTTGTTCCCTGTTTAATTAGAGCCTCGTCGCTACCTGCTCTCTCCTTTCAATTAGCCGCTGCGTGGTCCCACGATTAGCCACACTTAACAGGGCCTGAAAGATTCAATGAACCGCAGACTCGTTGTTAGTCCAAACGATGTACTGGGTGATACAGCAAGTAATGGTGCAGATATCTGAGAAACTTTCAAAATAATGCATTTTTATAATATAAACAATGCTTTTTTGACACCAAATTAATTACATAAAAATATTAAGCTGCTACTGGGATTCGAACCCAGGTCACCTCCTTTCCGAGGCTGGTGCTCTGACCACTATAGCAGCCCTCTATGTTTCCGTGAATATATCGACCTTATATGTAGTTCCCACTTTTATTAATTGATTAATTTTTATTTTTGTCCATAGAGCAATCCACTTTTTCGATGCCTCCGCTAGATGGACGCCAGAATTAACCGAATAATTCATTTTATATTTTTTCGTGAATATGATTTTTCTGTATGTCTTTCTAATTGATTAATTAATTTGGTTTTAAAAATTTCACAGAACTCTGTTCAGAAAAATTACAACTTCACAAATATGAATGTGTTTTTGAATATATATAACGCCTTATTGTTTCTTTTCTCATCGTTTCAAATCTAAAATTATATGTTTCTTTATTATCATTATAGCGTGGCTACAATCTATCAAAGAGTTTTTCTAGCTTTAGAAGTTTCGCTAGGTACTGTCATCAGAGATAGTCCAGTCTTGAATACCATACCGTGCGTTTTTTTTACAATGTCGTCCCATATTTTTACAGTTCTTCCTTGAGGTTGCGTCCTTTGAGATTGAAGATTCAGTGCCACAAGAATAAGATTTCTTGCAAACATGACCGAACTATCTTTAGTGAAGCCATAATTCGTCTTATTAATTTATTTGATCCATTTATTTATACGCCTTTAGGGCTTTTACATGGAAGAAATTAGTTGACAAAAATAAAAATGCAACATACAATGTAACTTGAATATTGTCCAAGGATCGTGGCTGTGGGAGGCAAATAGAATATTTGAAACAATTTAAACTTTTATTTATTATTAAGTCACTGGACACAAATTTAATCAGAGCTCCGTTCATAAATTCACACTAATTGTTTCTAGAATATTTCACCAGGTTCGCTAGTCGACTGTCTATCGCTAGGTAGTTCCACTCAATTTCGCGCATAAGTACCTACTCACTCGCGCCGGATATCTATCATTTGTTTACACTTCTGGCCACACTGATTCGCCGCTAGGTTTGCTTTTCTGTAATATTCTATGTTGCGCTGTCAAACAACTCTGCTCTCGTGCGCGCCCGTCGTTTCGTTTATATAAAAATGTCGGTTTCGCAAATGTTCAGGAATTTTCGACTACTTTCTCCATATTTCTAGTGTTTTATGGTTTTTTCGAGGATATTCCACTTGATGTCTCATGCCATAACGTTGCGTACACTATAATTAATCATGTTCACCAAACTTGTGAAATCCACAATCACCTTTATTATTTTAAATAAAAAAGATTTTCACAAATTTTTCCACGCTGCGATACGTCTGTTAAATTTAGTAATTGCATTAAATAATTATTGTCGAGAAAATATTTTTAAATTATTTTATTCGATAATATCTTATTCGTCAGGAAAAACTTTCAATTAGTGATATACTCATGGATACTCGTCAATTTTTGAGGCTTCTAACAGTAACTAAAACAACAGAGTTAAATGTCTCAGACATAATCAAATAAATTATATAAAAAATGGATATTAAAGTAGAAGGGTAAATTATATATCTTATTCCAAAGAAACACTGGATAAGTCACAAGTAATCGGTATTCGATTTGAGCCATGTAATTTAAATTTTATTTATATAATTAATAAAATAAACTTAATTTTCATTACTTTTTTATACTGAAAATATCAACTTCAAGATACAATTGTATACTAACAAAAATTAAATTTAAAAATCACAGTATAGACAATCAAAATATTAAAAAAGTTATATATGTAAAATGAATATTTAAAAATATAATACCTACTTAACATGAAAATAAATTTAAAAGATAACTATTTGTAAAAAGAACCTGGTTATTTATAATATTCAATTTACTATCATCACTTTTTCTTATTTTCAAAATTTATAATTTATCAAACTGTGATTCTGTACAATTTGTACGTAAAATTTGTAAACCCTTATTAATATCAAAAGAATGATCCATTACCAAAAAATCGTTAAAAAATTCAGAATAATTATTTCAAATTTATTTAGTCGTATTTTAATTTGACATGGGACCACAAATTGATTTTTAACTGGCGGATCCTGTTATATATTAATAATGGCATGGAAGAGCACATTTTCTTAATCAATTAACGCTCTTTAATTCATTTAACATGATTGCAGTCATCTTCACCTTACGTCTCGCACGATGCTCATCTCTTATGCACTTATTCATTAGCGACCTGCATCGTTCAACATGCACATGGACTGGTATTTAACTGATTCATCAATCATATGTTTTATTGCATCCTTACTTTTGCCGCCGTAAGTCATTAACTTCGAGTAACGCGTACTGATGAATTTTCTCCGAATTAATTTATAATTGTGATCTTCAAGTAACCCAGAAACAATTTTTTTTTTTTCTTCAAATGTAGCAAATTTATTTTGTGGTAACATAATTATAATTGATATAAATTAACTTTGTTAAAACCACTTATTTATTGAAAAAATTCAACATGTTTCGAAGCCAATGGCTTCTTCGTCAGGATAACAAAAATAATTATTTTTGTTATCCTGACGAAGAAGCCATTATATCAATTACAAATTTTATTCTTAATTTTATTTTCTGCAACTGTACTGTTGCTTGAACTTCTAAATATAGTTGAAGATGAGAGAAGGCTTAAGATAAATAATTCCAAAAACCAAAGTCATGACTGTCGATAGAGCTCATCTTCCAAAAATAATGCGCAGCATGATTTGGAGACCATAAATAACTTGAATTATCTCGGGTCCTGCATTACTGATAATGGTTACCGTAAAACTCATTACTGGTATAGCAAATTTTGCGCATATAAATAAATGCCCAGAGAGGATTGAGGATAAGTTGTATCTTCAAGGCTATTCACTACATGGTCCCTCAATATACCATCGACTTCTGCGTTCCATTTGCCGTAAATAATAGACAGCTAACTCTTTGCTCTGCACTCCATACTATTATCCAATACTAGTAGGTTATTTGAAGTAAATCGGGTCTACAAAACTAACTTCGGTGACCGTGCTTTCAAGGTAGCTGAACCAAATTCATATAAAATACCAAACAAACGGAGGAAAACAAACAACTTAAAACATAGTCACAGTTCAAAAAACAACTAATAACTCACATATTTAGAGAATCATACAAATACAATAGTAGTCACCATAAAGATTATATAAAAATACGGAATAGGCCGCGACGCGTCCTTATTTATTTTGACGTTCCTACCGATGCGATATTAGCGACAAACTATAGCGAAAAATAATGTTACCATCGCGCGTTGTAAAACAAGCGACAGATAATTAAGCAGAGTGCCAACTTTTGTTCATAGATGTGCATTGATATGTGTATTAATTAAATTCGTGTTCAGTGACTGTGTCAAATTTATTAAAATAAAAATCACTGATTAATAAATCGCTACTTAATTTTCAGTATTTTCATTTATCTCCCAAAGCCACTCTTATTACATAACAAAATGTAAATACAATTACCATTGTTGAGATTGGAGAATGTGCTTAAATGAAACTTTTCGAATCTGTACAGGCGTTATAGACACTTTATCCTGCGCTCCGTATAATTTTTAACCATTGCTAAGACTCGTTTTTGTATGTTCCCATTTCTTCCCACAGTTTAATTCAATTTATTTGAAAAACTACAGATGTTTTTACACATAACTCTTTGATATGCATCTGACTATCTAATGTTTGAAACGAAATAATTAAAAATGAAATATTCGAAAACATGTGTTGTAATGTTTGCACATTCCTTACAATATTTAAGGTGTCTGTTGCGCTGTGGAATGTCAACCATCAAATTTGAAGGAACTATTGTTTGAGGTTAATCGTCTGACTACTTTCAATTAACCGGCGCATGAACGACGGGTGTCCCTAGAGGTGACCGTCCACAAGTCGAGTTCATTCAATTCTGAACTGGAGTTCATCAAAACTTATTTATAATAAAATAAATAATGTCCACTTTTACGACGATAATATACAATAAAGAAAGTGCGGTAGTTAGTTATGTTACGTGTGTTTCTAGATAATGTTCTTTTGTGTCTGAATTACTTTAGTAAATTATGAAAATAACAAACGCAATAATTTTTTATCATTTAAATATTTTGTTTAATTGCTCATTATCTTTAAGCAGACTTGATTGTTTTTAATTTTAGGGGCATTCTTTTGTTTCTTATGGAAATTATTCGGCATTTAGATTTTTTTAATTGCAATTTTAAAATACGGTTCTAAGATACATAAATAAATTATTTGAATTCAAATGGATACCGTAACGAAATTTATAATCGCATGATTGGAATAGCTCGTAGTTCGTATTCCGGTGGTAACCAAATATACTTTGTGAGCAAGATTTTTTCTGTATTTATTTCATATATATATTTTAAAATATCTTATTTTCTTAAAGTACATCATAGTAGATGATTTCGATAGATTTTTTCATTAGAAAATTAAATTACGTATAATAGTTGTATCGATGGTGTTCCAGATTTGATAAAAATTGTACTGATTTATCTTAACGCCATCTAGCGTACATTCCACAAGAAAACTTGTATTTTAAAATTGAAAAACAAACATATAATTTACTTTAAATTTTAAATCACTTGAATATTTATTTTTAATTAATTAAAAAGACTACATGGACACATGTATAAGTTTCACAATATTATTAACTATTTATATTTTAATCTTAAATAGTTTATACACAGCGTATTATATCTTACTTCTTCTTCAAATGTAGCAAATTTATTTTGTGGTAACATAATTATAATTGATATAAATTAACTTTGTTAAAACCACTTATTTATTGAAAAAATTCAACATGTTTCGAAGCCAATGGCTTCTTCGTCAGGATAACAAAAATAATATTTAAAAATCGAAGTATAGATCAAAATATTAATTTAACTATTTAATTTTGGAAATAAGAAAGATTGTAAATAGTAAATTGAATATTATAAATAATCAGGTGCTTTTTGCAAATAGTTATCTTTAAAATTTATTTTCATGTTAATTATGTACTTTATATTATCATTTTCCATTTAATATTTTGATCCATACTTCGATTTTTAAATATTATTTTTGTTATCCTGACGAAGAAGCCATTGGCTTCGAAACATGTTGATTTTTTTCAATAAATAAGTGGTTTTAACAAAGTTAATTTATATCAATTATTATATCTTAAATAGTTTATATACAGCGGATTAAATAGTTTATATACAAATGGTTAGAAAAGATTCGGGTTCGTATTCGAGAAGAAATTTCTATTCACCCTAGGTACCTACCAAAAAAATATATGTTTATATTCAAAGTGGATTCCTAGGTTTGTAATATACATTATTTTAATATACATTATTTCAATATAATTTTTTAAAAATAATAATACTTTATTTTAAAAAAAAAAACGAGAACCCACCGGAAACATTTTATGTAATAGGGCTTACGGAAGGCATACACATTTCGATAATAGATAAGACCCTTAATAGAGTAATGAATACGTAAGCCTAAAATAACAATCGCCCTGCCATCCTTGATGCCCTTAAATTGACGTATTGCGTTGATGGCCAGGTCAAGGTGTCGACTTTTCGCTGTTTGATATTCCGATACGAAACATGATAAGGGTCGGCCGGGGAGAGCTCGGCCCAGGAGCGCGTCAAACATCTGCATTCTGGGAAAATCGAACGGGAGATAAGAATTAAAATGTAGCGTAAACGTGTCAGAGTTTGACAGAAATGGCAGTGGGGTAACATTCTAATTATAAAACCCGAAATACATTTTGCTATTATTCATTTCTGTACTATTAATATTTCGTATTATAATATCGTTTTTATTTATTGGTGGCAATACTGCGTTAGTTTTTGTTACTTGTGATAATATTAATTTCCAAAAATTGTAAATGTATTTAACCATGCATGTGTTTCAATAATTTACATTAAGTTATTTTATTTTGTGTTTTCATTTTCAAACATAAAATTGTAAATAAGATAATTGAAACTTTGTTTTAACCATACACACATTTTGTTGTAATCTAGTAATGTAAGGAATAAAGTAAGTAGTAATATAAGTAATGTATAATGTAAGGAAGCAAGTAAGTAAGGAGTAAGTAGTAATGAAAGGGAGGGAATGACAATGAATGTAACAAATTTAATTATTTTATTTATACTCCGAAGGGTGCCACAAAGGGAATTTGACAAATTTTAAGAAATTATGTTTTTAAATATGTGTACGTATCAATAAACACAATAAGTGGAATTAAGTAAAGTAAAAATAAATAATATTTTTTAATAAAATATCACTTTTTAACACCACCGAGTTCACAGTAATATTTAAACCTAATGAAGGCTCAGCTGTGAGCTGAAACTAGTTGTTAAAAACTCAATAAAGTGGTATCAAACAAAGTGATATTATATTTTAAGAAATTATGTCTCACCATAATGTGTTTGCTTGTTTGAAAAAATAATTTTAAATATATTATAAAAATTAAATTAACTTGACGTTACGAAAATCAAGTACCTATTATAGACTTCGAGTATCGTAGGTACTCGGGGGACCACTAATTCAGTCCTTGACATTTTTAAATAGTAAGATAATTAAGTAATTAATGTATTCCTTATTATTATAATCAATTAAATCCCCACCGACACTGTCTGCAAGAATAAACGAAAATTCATACGTGAGTAAATGAATTTTTACTCTTGTGAATTTTACCTAACCGCGACGGGTGCTTGTCGCTATTTCAGCTATTTGTTAGATTAAAACATTTTTCGAAACCCAATGTTGGATTACATGAGCGCCCCAGTCTAGGCGTTAAAGGCTGTCAAAATATTCCCCCTAACAATAACACGAGACAATGCGATCGGCCGTCTTCCGATAACATCGCCAGCCGCGGGGCGCTGGCGCTCAGGGGTCCGGGCAGACCCGGCTCACCCGGCGCATGGAGCCGGGGAGGGCGGCGCGTGAGGCCGCGTCTCTGCTTCTGCAGAAATTTGGCACGAATATTACGCTTCTGTCTTGCCATCGCGTTGATGTTTTTAATGAATGACATATTCCATATTGGACTTCTCGTTTTACATTCCTTCTGTAATTTTATTCACTATTTAGTAATTTCATTTCATGTTATTTATTTATTTATTTATTTACGGAATCTCAACAGAACATTGGTTTAAAGTGACGTGATGTAATGGATAACTGGTAAACCAAAAAGATCCACGACACAAAAAAGAGTACAGAAATAATGCAGGAAACTAGAGCATGAATAATTAATCAAAAGCAAGACGGAAATTACAATATAAGCCAAAATAAAGAAAATTACTCATTAAAACAAAGTGAGACAAAGTAAAAAAAAATCGTTACCATCACTGTTGTCTCTAAAATTCCTGGTGGGTGGGTCTTAGCCTGTCGAGCCAACAATGACAGAGACAAGCCCAGAGTGGGTACATACGAGCAAACTTATAAAGCAAATTTATAAGTTTTTTTTAATTTGTGGAGTATTCTAGTGACAATTAGTGTGAATAAAAGAACGGTGCTACCATTAAATTTGTGTCCAGTGACTTTGTGTAATAAATAAAAGTTTTAATTGTTTTTATTGTTTCATTTGATCCCGTGACTATATTTTTTCTTACCATGTCTTCCCGTTGGGTGACTAAACAAATAAATATCTTTGTATGTGTATTTTATTTATGTCGTGAGCATTCAAAGACTTCGATTATTTTCAAATAAAATATTGTAAGTTTGTAAAACAGTACAGCGGGGGATCGAATTTTGATATTTTTATTGAAGATCTTCATGATAATCGCATCATTGAAACGTGGGTATTTGATGAGATTTTTAGCAAAAATCGTTATTATTAGACCGAGCCCTTGTTGCACACCTGGATGATGAATAGGGAAACGCAACTGCAAGCCACAAAGCGCAACAATATTGCACCGGTAACACGCTCATTATAACATCGCGCAGATATCTCTATCAAACGTCAATATCCTGATTGGGTGAATTGCAATAATTCCACCTTGAGCACCACTGCCGGATTTAACGATGTCTTCCGCTATAACGAGGGCGTTCATCAGCGCTATACCACGTGGTTCCATGCTCTGGCGTTATCTTATTCAGACCATGTAGGTACCTATATATACTAACAGTCATATGTGTATGTATAAACATTAGCTAGCCAAATTATTACAAGTCTTCTTAACTTTATTATCATTTTTAATACATATATATATAATATCAAACATAATGGCGGCCCTCGTAACCCAATAGACATGACACTGGCTTCTCACACCGAGTTTTCCGGGTTCGATTCCCGGTGAGTGATTCACAATTAATCTATGTGATTTACTCAAGCCCGGGTGTTTTATGATGTGTATCGCTTCTGTAATTAGGCTTCTGGGTCCTCTGGAAATTCGCGGCTAAAAAACGATATTAAACTGCCGTAGAAGGGGCTTGAAACCCGGGCCAGCAAAGTCGAACCGGCCGCTTAACGTTTCTTTCTCTACGGCCACCTTTCCGTGGACCGTCAAAAATATACCATGTATAATATACTAGGCCTTAGCAAAGACGCGAACCAATTCATGTTCCGTGATTTTTTACGTCGTACGGCTAGTAACATAGTGCAAATAGCTTAAATTGACACTTCAATTATATTTTATAGAATATTATTTATTTCAATTTATTTTATATAGTTGACATTTCAATCATGGCAGGCAAACGCTTTATGAGAGTTATACAGAATACACCAGACACTCAATTTACGCGTTAGATACATTACAGGAAATTCCGCGTATAGCAAAACCGCTTTCGAAGTGTATATAACTCATACAAAAATGGAAGATAGGTCCCAGAAAAATAAAATCCACGTAAATTGACACTAAAAGTGCATATAAAAATGCGAATATCGAGTACATACATACCATCGATATTTGTAGATCAAACACAAGAAAGAAAAAATATATAAAAATTCAAAATAAATTTACAAGACAGAATGATTATTTTATTATTTCTCCTCCTTTTTGCTAAATTCTAATGAAACTATTTTTCTCTTTCAGGAGGAGTCAAAATCACCACTTTCATCAGATTCACATTGTCACAGCAGCACGTTTTTCGGTATTAAAATTCTGAATAAATAGTCTTTCTAACTTTTGTGTTTTACCTTGATACTGCGCACAAATCTTTTAAGGACTCGCTGAAATTCAAAAGCACGTTCAATAAGTGTATCGGTTATTAAAACCTTATTTTCTAAGTTACTGGCCAAATGAAAAATTTCAGCCACATTTTTCGAAGAAAAGCCATTTCGTTTTGCAGTAACGTCGTCATCATTGCCAGAGTTAATTTTATGATTCGTTTCACCCTGTTAATTACCATATTAATCAATTCTTCCTCATCCATTTCTTGGTCGTTAAATAAGTCATCAATGTCACTGAATTTAAAATTTTCATAAATTTGTCCGGTTGCAAAATGTCTTTTCTATACCGTGTGATATGGGAACCACATAAATGGGATGAGTGTACTCAAAGATGTTATGTGGATGAGTGTTGTACTCACCTCATTTATGTGGATGAGTGTTTTCATCCCATTGATGTGGTATCCATCATATCACATGTGCATGTTGCATCCATTGTCAAAGACTAAATAATAATAAAAGAAAACGAGTTTTAAAAAAAACTTGTTAATTTTAGGACAATATTTTTTTTGCGTAGATATACCTACCAATTGATTAATCAAATTTTTATTTAGTATTATTGGCGAACTCTTATGTTCATGATGCTGTCTTATCGTACCGTGGGTTCCTGATCAAATTCCTGGTGAGGGATAATAGATTTATGTGATTTTCTCAAATCTGTGTATTTTTCTAATGTGTTTTTCTACAGTGAGTGGTTTTCATGGTCTATCTATCTACAAATATTAAAAAAATATATATGTATCTACTTTAGTTTAATAAATAGCAGCATTAAAATATGCGATTCATTAAAATATATTAGTTTTATCGAAGATATTCGAGATTTAATAAAAATTGTTTGATTTATCCTGGTACTACCTGGAGTATATTATTCAAAAGTTTTTGGAAATGCAATAATAGATGTTTTATTTACATATACCAGTCTAAAAATTTTTGTATTTCTTTCTTCGATATATATTTTATATCTGCACATCTCTATTTTCGGTATTTTGTATATCTTTCTTATTTTAAGAAATAATCTTATATTATTATCAGTCTCAAGAAGATAAACAAAGGCTTGAAATTTTACACATCAATGTTATAAATCTTGGCAGTATACATTAATATTTTCAGAAATATTAATACAAGGTACCCACCGTAGTATTAATATTTCCGAGTACTTCGTACCCATTTTCATGACAGATGTGAGATCTCAAAAATGATAGAAGAATTGTTCATTCATCGTTGAGGGGTTCATAGTTCTAGCAAAAAAAATGTTCTGTCTTGTCGACAACTTCATGATTATTTGCAATTTCTGTGAATTCTCTCTCACTACATTTATGAAATGAGGGAAAGAAAGTTTCCTGTAGATACCGGTATCTCAATGGGATATTATTCGAAGAATCCGCGTCATAAGAATTATCATGTATCATAACAAAGGCAGAGAAATACTGTTAGAAAATAAATAGATTTTTTTTTATAAATCAATTAGGGATGTAACTGTTCTGAAGTGAAACCTTGCCACCATCGTACAGCCTCTTCATTTTTCCCACAGTCATAAATTCACAACGCGTAGCTTTTACATTAATTTATAAAATAAATTAATAAAATGAGTGGCCTACAAATAAAAATATATTGTTTTTCGTACCCACAAAATCAGATTACAATTATCATGCTCTCGATTCCACATATACCATTAAAAAGTTACTACGGAATGTTGTCTCTTGACTAACATTCGCTCCATTTTCGATTCATCGCATGATGAAATCCATAACCAAATTAAAAAAGCTGTATCGAACTATCTTTTGACACGAAAGGTATTAAAATTGATGTCAAAATATAATGAATTGTTAATGTATGCTTCATGAATGAATGGTATAGAAATTATCTTGAAATCGGACCAATTTATTTTTTAACTGTTCATTAACAATTTTCTTTATTTATTTAATAACGCCTACATGGATTTTCATATTAAAATATTTTAAATTTATTAAATATATACGTTCAGTATGTACATATCTACGTAAATATAATCTAATTACGAACATAGTTTTTTGTTAACAAGTTTATTGATCTTATTTCGCTACATTTAATATCATAATTATGGGGTATAAAAACAAAGGCAGGAATATCCATTAAAAATTAATGGCAGTCATCGAGAATTACTAATTTATAATGTAGTGAATTCGAGTTTTTATACGAAACATATATAAATTGAAAGGAAACATGTTTTTGGAAGAGATAGATACATACAATCTAGAATTCAGTACTTTTTTATTTTGACTGCATTTAAAACATTTTTAAATTTTTTTGTATATTTATTTTTATTTTTTTTTATTTAGTCATCCAACAGGGAGACATAATTGCTTGGTAGAACAAAATACAGAAAAAAATAGTTAAATTTCTCCCACAATTAAATTAAATTATATTGCTGTCTTTGCTTTTATACCCCACAATTTATATTCCTAGTTAACTTTAGCATATACATCAAACACAAACAAATACTAAATTGCATTGTGTAGAGTGATCATTTAAGCCAGCTCATACAGGTTGTAAGCCCTGAGCCAACATATAAGAGGCTTCCATCCACTTTTTTCATAAATAAAAATAGCTTCGTCTCTGTGAGATTTCTATAATTTATTATTAATTAAATACTAAATGCCTAAAAAATTAATAATAAAACTTGAAACTTATATTTAAATCATTGTTATGGTTAACAAGAAAACTATTGAATTATCAACACTTTTGGGTCCAACATTCCCTTCGTCAGAATGCAACAAACACTAAAAATTAAAATTCGAAGTATCGACATCAACAAAAACAAAAAATTAGTAAATGGGAGATGAACAACTAATTAAAAACTAATGAGAAAACAAATTTAAATGATAACTATTTATATTTTTTTGTTACCACAAAGTCGTATTGCAGTTATTGAAGATGTTAAATCATTGAGTTTTAAAAAAATCGACACGACTGAATTTATTACCTTGCTCGTGGAGTTTTTTATATTAGGTCCTTACATATGAAATTGGCGTTTTGCCGTACTGGTAAATTTGATCTCAAATATCTTCTCTTTGGTTGGGAATTCCAAATCCAAATTTATACAGTTATTTACTCATGTATTTTTGTTTTGAAAATTATAATTCATTTGTTTTTTCCTCAATTGTTTTTTTCTTTGCGTCACTCAGTTTACAAAACGAAAAACTTGAAATATCGCGTTATTTGCGAGTACGAGTTCCACCGTGGCACCAGTGCTGCAGAAACGGCTCGAAGGATTAATGATGTATATGGCGACGGTGCCGCAAAAGAAAACACAGTGCGTTTTTGGTTCCAACGTTTTCGTTCTAGAAATTTCGACCTGCAGAACAAGCCCCGTGGACGGCCGGAGACCAAAGTTGATAATGAAGAATTGAAGGCTATCGTGGAAGCGGATCCATCGCAAACCACATCCGAGTTAGCTGCAGGCTGCGGTGTTAGTGATAAAACTGTTAGTGATAATCGGAAGCGCTCATCGCAATGGATGAACCCTGCCAAACCAGCCGAACCATGCCCCAAGCGAAAATTGACTCCAAAAAAGTTACTTGTGAGCGTTTGGTGGACTAGTGCTGGTGTCGTTCACTACAGCTTTCTTAAATCTGGCCAGACGATTACGGCAGATGTCTATTGTCAGCAACTGCAAACTATAATGGAAAAGCTAGCTGCTAAACAACCAAGGCTGGTTAATCGCTCTAGGCCACTGCTGCTTCATGATAACGCTAGACCACACACTGCACAACAGACGGCTACCAAATTAGAGGAGCTTCAATTGGAATGTCTAAGACATCCACCGTACTCTCCGCACCTTGCCCCAACAGATTACCATTTTTTTTCGAAATTTGGATAACTTCTTGCAAAGGAAAAAATTCAACTCCGATGGGGCAGTCCAAACCGCCTTCAAAGATTTTATTGATTCCCGTCCGAATGGTTTTTTTAGTAAAGGGATCGATGAACTACCTAAGAGATGGCAAAAGTGCATAGATAGCATTGGTACATACTTTGATTAAATAAATATATTATAATAAAAAAAAATCGGCTTTATGTTCCTCCCATACTAAACGCCAATTTCATATGTAAGGACCTAATATTTCATTTAATTTAATTTTATTACATTTGGCACAAAAACAGGCACGACGTGCTCATATATTTCACGCATGGTAAAAAAAATTATTGTCATCGAATACTTCTTGGGTGTACTTAATGTCGAGGTATCCAGCAGTAACGACCTTTACCAAGAGACCAAGCAAACAAAGCCCAGAACTGTTTCTGGACGCTTGAGAAATGCTATCTGGAGTAACAACCACATGCTCAAGGAAGCAAAGTGAAAATATATAAGACCTGTGTCCGCCCAATCATGACGTACGGTATCGAGACAAGGTCTGACACTACCAGTCTTAAGAACAACTGAGGTGAAGACTCTCCGAGTGAGGTATTCCGAAATACGAAGGACTTGCGACGTCGAGGATATTGTCCGATGGGGAAGATCTAGAAGACGTTACTGGAGAGATCATGTGGAGAGAGCTTGTTCTGAGAGAGTAGTGAGCGTAGCAACGAACAAGCTGCCGTCAGGTAGCAGACTCCCAGGAAGACAAGGGCGGATCCAGCTTTGGCGCCAGGGGGGGGTCACATAGTCGTGGTCAAGTCACAAGAAGTTATAATTAAATTTTGATAATAATAGATACTTACAAGTAAAACGTAGGTATTTTATTAATAAATGTAACTACCTACCATACTTAAAAATACCTACCTATATTTAAATAACAAAATCAATTTTTCTTTCACGTCTTCTCCCGAAACGCGTTATCACTTCATCTACTCCAATGGGTACGTTTTTATTGACGTGGAGAAGTGGCAGTCCGGTTAGACGTTCTTCAACCATTGAAGCTTTTAGCCACGATTTGATTCTTCACAACGTAGAGAAAGATTTTTCCGCTGTCGCTACACTAACAGGTAGTGTAGCCATAATACATAAAAAATTTCTTATATTAGGATACATCTCAATATCGCAATTTAAAATAAGGTCGGAAATCGGTATGTCCTGACTCCGCTGCCACTTCACCATCCACAGCCGATATTCGTTTACAACGACAGAAACTGGAGTATTATCTAGTAACAATGAATAATCGGTTGCTAGTTGTTTCACAGTTTCAATGTCTTGATTACTGTATTCGCTTTTCGGCATGAAAACGCTTAGTTGAAACAAATTAAGTATTTCAAGAGACAGACGGTCCTGTAGGTCACTTATTATTGAATCCAGAAGAGGGATGTATATTAGGATGTCCCGTCCATGTATGAGAAAAAAAATTTTTGAGCTACACAATCACAAGAGGTATCAAAATTTGCGCAATTTTACACAAATTGCGAAAAGATAACAAAAAATAGAATTGTTTGTCATCTTGAGGGCTCTACCGAGCTTTGAAGTTTTGTAAATTTTACGTTTTTATAGAGTTAAACGGTTTGCCTAAAATAATAAAAAAATCATGTTTAAAAGGTATTTTAGTATTGAAATTAATGAAACAAAGCTCAAGAAAATAAAATAAACAAAATATAGATTATAATCAATGACAAAAACTAAAGGTTTAAACTTATTTTTGTGTCCAAAATTTGGCATTTCTGCTCGAGATTGCATCCTGGTTCTATAAAGCCATCTCTAGAAGTAACGTCAGTTACACTTTGTGAGGCGGCTGTTATATTCACTAGGACCCGAAGTGCAACCATCAAAGGTCAAGAATAAATGACGAAGGGGTAAAATCATACAAACACACCATTGTAACGGTCTCTGCAAATACTCCTCTAAATATTGAATTGAACCCTTCCAATCGGTTTTAGTAGCAGTTCCGTCACATTCAACGCAAATCACGTCATCTTAATTCCAACCTCGACCCTCTACTAAAGTTGTGATCGAAGTAAGAATTCCTTTTGCAGTGCCACGTCTTTCGGTATTGTGTGTCCCAAATAAATGTATCCAGGCTGTGCTAAAATTGAGATGTGGTCTTCTAAAACTTCTTTGCGATGGTCTTTTCGTCCATCATAGTAAATGCTTTTTATAACAATACCTCCAATATCTTTTGAAGCTTCCGGGCTTTAGATACATCTCTGTAGATCTTATTTTTATCAATAACCAGAGTTAAATCTTCGGTAGAAACCAAGCCGACGTCAGTCAAAACCGCAGAAGCAACAGCAGCAGATTTCGTGGATAAACCGTATCTATCACAGATTTTTTTCACTATCTTTTCAAATTGAGATGCTTTTCGAAATTGGATTTCAGTAATTAAATAACTCGTTCCTTAGTTGGAATCGAAGTTTTGGTCCAAATATTGTTGATCTCTTCGGAAACAATCACATATATATCTGATTTGGATGGATCTTTTCAATTATACGTAAATTTCAGGTCGTTCTTGACAAATAAAATAAATTAAATGACGTCCCTTATAGTTGGTAGCTGCTGATTGTCAAGTTTTTTGTATGGTCCGAACATAGCATAAGTAGTCTGACTACGACCTCTAACTTCTTATTTAAAAATCACAAAGTCCGCTTTTACTACTGTAACAATCGCCATGATACTTTTATGGCATAAAAATTATTTTGGCTACGAAGAAAACACTCGCGAGTCAAGTCAAGAAAGTCCTCAAAACAAGTTCAAACTTGAGGGTATTTGCAGGTTGAAACCTAACAAATTCGAAGTTGCTGGTAACGTGTTGTTGCATGCAAATCGAAACGTCATGTATGATTTACACCTAAATAGAATAAAAAGTCAAAATTTTTTTGTATTTAGTTCAGGAGCCAAAATTGAGGATAGCAAAATATCACCATAAAAATGTCAATTTTTCAAAATTTTGTAGTTCGGTAAAACCCTGAAGATATAGTTTTATTTTATTTTTAAAATTATTTTGGTAATTTACGCTCAATTACGCAAGTTTTGAGAGGTCTTGTGTTAAGATAAGTCAAAAATTTTTTTATCGGGACAGCCTAGTGTATATGGCTCTGCGGAAATACTCTTCAGCAGATTGAGCAGGTTGGTTATTGGTCCTATGTGTTTGTCTTGACACTATTCTGAGACATTTAATTTCTACATCTAGCTGGTCAGCTACTTCTTTAGCCTCTTCAAAAAACTGTCGGTAAATTACGTCCGCATTTTCTCATTTATTTTGTAGAACACTTATAGTATCATTAATAGCATCCACAGCTTTTTTTAAATCAATCGAGTTCGATTGCAGTATTCTGCTTAAAGATAGCTTAAAGCTTAAAGAAAAATAAAAAAGTTAGTAAGTGACTGAATGTGAGTATGAGTATTTTAATTAGTGGTCCACCTAGGTCCTGGACCCAGCCCAGGGGGAGGTCATGACCCCCATGACCCCCCCCCTGGATCCGCGCTTGAATACATATTACTTTTAGGGTCCGCCGATTTAGTTTTATTCTTAACATTATTCTTAATATAAATTTATTATCATCTCGAATATTTGATATCTACTCTCCGGCAAATTTTAATATACATAGTTTAAATCATTTTAATATAGTTTATCATTTTAATATAGTTTAAAAATAACGGGATTCTGTAATTTCTACAAGTATAAACAACCCCAATCTTACCAAATCCATTTTATGTAGTGAAAGACGCGGGATTTATATTCTTCCTAAAATGTAAAATGAACCCGGTCTAGATGAAACATCCTTATTTAGTTTCAGGACAACGAGGTTTACGCGTTCCACGAGGAATATGATATAACCCGATCTAAACGAAGGTAATTTTATATAATTTTAGGACAGCGGAACTTACAAATTTCATAAAGTATATCGTGAAGCCAATCTAGGCGGAGACACTACGTATATTTTAAACAGAGTAAGAGTTTAAATTTTACCATCAAGTCTAATACACCGCAAGAATGTCCTAGGCATAGTAAACAAAATAGCGGTCAAAACTGTAGTGTTTCTATGTTCATACGTTTTAGCTCAAAACGAATATTATAAGTTTCACATTTATAATACAAGACGCGAATTTCTAAACGAAACATTTTAAAATAGTTCTAATTGAAATCTACATGTTTCATATTTATTAAATGAAGGCGCGAATTCTAAACGAAACACTAACATTGTTTAAAAACGGGACCCTATATTTATATATGCTTAAGATGAAACGCGAATTCTCGAACGAAAGCACTTTATATAACTAAATGTAACGATATCTTATATAGTTTATAAATAAGAAGACCCGGCCTCAGGCGGTTTTTATATATTTTCAATATAACGAGGCCCTACAACATCTTTATAAGTATAATACAACCCCGGTCTATCGAAACAATGTACTAGAAGTTTTTATATGTTTGAATACATGATATACGTTTTTTGTTTATACGCGTTTTTATAAGCGAGATTTACGTTTTCGTACAATACAAAGTAACCCAAATTATACTAACGTGATTTTTATATAGGATTACAACCGCGAAGTTTACATCACTCCTAAAGTATAACCAGAACTAATTCAAACATTTTTTCATAGTTTAAGTCCGCGAGGCAAATATCTTTCATAAAATATAAAATAACCCGAACCAAATTAAACATATTTTTACCTTATAGACTTTCCCCAACGCGCGTAATAATCCCGGCCACATGAAACGTTTTTATATGTTTTAATAGCGCGAGACCTATGTTTTCCTATATAATATAAGATAACCCGGGCCGAACGAAAGCAATTTTATATACTTTATAAAATAGTGAAACTTGTACTTCTGTAAAACCGTAAATAAACCCCGACCCCCACGAGATTATTTTATATAATTTTTTAGAATAATGAAATTTCATACATCTGTAAAATTGTAAATAAGTCCCGATTCTCACGAGATTATTTTATATAATTTTCTAGAATAATGGAATTTATACATCTGTGAAATTGTAAATAAACCCCGATTCTCACGGAATTACTCTATATAATTTTAAACGAAATGAAAATCTAGATTATTATGGGCTGAACCTGATACCCCGCGAGATCAGCTATATATTTTTCACTAGACGTATTTTTAATCCCGGAATTTATGCGCTATAGTTTTAACGGACTCTTACTATTAAACATAAACAAGAAAAAATTATTAAAATAAACTAAATATTCTTTCAATAACTAAAATAAATCCGGTCTAATCGAAACATTTCATATAACGAAATATTATATGCCTTACAAATGTAAAAATTAAAATGTGACCTCGCGTATTTAGCAAAAGATAGGTATTTTTATAAGACTTATTTAAAATCGGATCTGTTAGTAACAACCCTTTTATCTTTTAACAATTCCCGCGTGTTTAGCATAAAATAGGTATCTTTATAACGCACAGCTAGTTTCCGGAGATCCGCCAATACTATTCCTGTATACTTAGTAAAACGAAAATTAACTAAATTTGAACCCTAGCGGTTCCTGAAATTCTGCGAGTATTATTCTGTGAACCTAATAAGACGATAAAAATAATTAACTTTATAGAACGTAGTGATTTCCGAAGTTCTGATATGCCAAATTAATTACCTTTATAAAATAAAATCAAACCCGTACTCTGAGTTAAAACCCTTTGTGATGGTTCCTCTTCTTCACCTTTCAGCTCGATCCTACTCCTAACTGAGTTTACGCCTTGTTAGAGGCAAACAAGCTATCTATCTACGTCGGGTGAAGGCTCTACGGTTTTTAACGTAGTATTTCCAAACACCCTCGCTTTATTCAAGACCTCCCCAGTTCACGTTGTGTAATTTTTTGTTTCGAACTATAGGGGATGAATTGGTTTAGTGGTAACCCTAACGCAAGCTTTACTTAAATTAAATACTGGGGTATGAAGTTCGTGAATGTTCATGGAAAACGCAAACAAAACTACCTAGCACGTCAATTAAGCCCTACGGTGCAATTGCTAAACATACTATGTTCCGTGGCCGTATATTATTTACCTATCATTCCTACGGACTGAAACCACTGCATCTGGTGTAGCTGCGCTTCCAGAGTGCGCGGTCCTCTGCTCCCACGCCCTCTCCGCTCGATCCCCCATTGTCTTACCTGTATGGGATCGACCGCCATCCACTGGAAAGGTTAGTAACGTGCCGTTATCACATGCGCATGCACATATAGAGTACATAGATCCCCTGAAAGCCCTCGAGTCCTTCGTAGCCGCTCCTATGGATGATTCCGTCTTCGACGCCCTCGCTGATTAATAATTTTATCTTCCGCCGTTATCTCGCTGTGCTTATTCCTTACGATCTTTTATATTTACTCTGCATTATTTTTATATCAATTACATTGTTACGTTTATTTACTAGCCGGCCTAAGTTCCGTCACCTGTATCTGGCCCTATGTCTCATTCTAGTGGTACGTTGGGTTCTAATGGATAAGGGGTTTGTAGAAGGTATGTGTAAATGTATGTGTACGCGGAAAATGTGGTTGCTTTAAATTCGGCCCCTCCATACCCAAAGGCTCATCGGTGACTGATCCCATCTTCCTTCTCCCGACACGAGTTCCGGATACGTTGACCTGAGCCTGGATGCGCCTTTTCATGTTGGGCCTCTTCTGTGCAAAGTACCGCACCATCCCTCGCGTCAGTGTCTGGCGTCCGGGCTCAGAGCCAGTTTGGCCCCCGAATTCCAACTCCTCCAGGTTAAACTAAGTTAAACTACGGTATATATACTGAAGCTACTGTAAAGATGGTCCCGGGCCACCTGTCAAGTCAAAAATATGCGAGTGGGGAGGGGGAGTTTCCTAGGCTCCCCAACCCTCGCCTGTGAGCAACTACAGCCCATTGGCCATTCGCGACACTACAGTGACTGCAATCACCCTCCCAGGTAGTACTTATTATAATCTGGTATGCATCAATACGTTCAATCCATTCCAGACGAGGGAAGACATCCGCACGGGTGTTGTGCCACCCGTGAAGAGCCCCCTCATACACTACGTACGAATAGATACATACTAATAAAATATAATATACATACATATACAATACATAAATAAATACTTGTAATGGTTGGTTGCCATGTGGTTTCACGAGGCCATGACCCCTCGTATTAGTAGATGGAAAGGTGGATCTGGACAGTAGGGATATGCCTAGCCCCTGGCCAGGAATGTCGGTGTATTTTCTCCAAATGGTGTACAGCTAGAATCCTGCCATCGATGATGATGGGATCTGCCTAATTTTCTCCGGCTGATGTGTAACTGGAACCCTGCCTTCACTGATGAAGATGATGTTGTCACTATCGAAACGTCACCTGATGATATTTATCTGAACCACCGCTAGTGATGATGATGATGATGATGATACTATCGTAACGTTTCCTGACGATATATATCTGAGACACCGCTAATGATGATGTTGATGATGATGATGCTATCGAAACGCCTCC
>JADDOH010025112.1:0-60093 GCA_016648135.1 Agrypnia vestita | reverse complement strand
TCAAAAAATTTAAAACCTACCTAAAATTAAACATAAATTCATAAATCATTTAAACCTATAGCTTTTTTTAAAATACTTCAATACATCATTATCTTTTATTACCGTATTATTAAATGACTCGCATATGAATCTATATATATAAAATAAGAACTGAGGCTCCATTATCAGACTCAAAGGAATTTAATAAAATTTTAAGTAATATTTTTAGTGTATCCTGTGTAATGCTAGTAATTCGGATGAATTTCATTACACAGATAAAGTATATTGCTATCAAATTCCATAATCAACTATAGATGTCACATTAGCGACATCTGTGGACATTTAGGGGGAATGAAAAAGCTTTGGTGCAGGCCGCGTGGAGGATGGTTGCAACTCGTATGTGAAACGTGGCGCATAATTTAAATATATATATACAACTTCCAAAAATTAGTAGACATGGTATATTCTATCATGGGTGGAAATGACTAACGTTCCATTGTGTAAAGTGATCACTTAAGAGAGCCGCACGATAGATAGGTCGTAAGCCCTATGTACACCCAAAAAACTTCTATACCTACTTTGCCATAAAAATACAGTTTCGTCTCTGTGAGACACCTATAATATACATTGATTGATCAAGAGCTTCTCTTCACTGATGAGGTCTACATGACCATTATTATTATTAGTTATTATATATTATATACATAGTACAAGAATGTACCATGTATTAATTTAAATAAAAATTAAATAAAGAAAATCTGACTCCCTCGAAGTTTTTCCTTCTAGCTACACATAAAACGTATTAAACATCACCTCGCTATCCCCCTTTGGTGATTTATATTAAAAATCGAGGAGGTAGGTACTCACTCTTGAGGCAGACAATAGTGAAAATTGCAGAATATGCAAAAGGCGGTCACGAATGAGACATCAAGCCATTCGGCACAGTTCAAGTCACACGTGACCTATCAGGCCCGAATCACAATCCAAACACGGGCCGCGACGTTGATTTATTAGAGACAGTTTTGAATTTGTCAAATATTCCATTCGGAATTTGACGCGCGCCTGTCAGACGTGACCCCGAGCCTGGGAAGGGTCACCGCGCGTCACGGCCTCCCCGCTCCCCGCTCACCGCTCCCACCCCGCGGGCGGGTGGCTCGCCGTGTTAGCGGCAGGAGGCATGAAACGGACGAAACGGAAAGCCGGGTGACAGATATTCGTGACGGCATCTCAAGCATCCTGCAAAGGGGTGCTAAACAGTTGGTAAACGTTTAAAAACAATTTTTTTTTAACTGTTCGAAGCATATTTTTTCTTCTTCTGTATGAAGACTTGAACTTTGTGGTGACATTATTATTAAAATAAAACACAAATTACTTTGTTTTCACCACTTTATTAGATTAAAAAATCAACATGTTTCGAGAACAATGTTCTCGAAAGATGTTGATTTTTTAAATGACCCATAATAATTAACACCTCGAACCCCCCCCCTCCCCTCACCTACCCCCTCACCGACCCCTTTACCTTAACATTGGTTTAACTTTTAAAGATCTTAGTACACAATAATCCTGAAGGAGAGAACATTGTTCTCGAAACATGTAGATTTTTTATTGTAATAAAGTGGTGAAAACAAAGTAATTTGTGTCTTATTTTAAATTTTTTTTTTGAAAAAATATTCTTTACTCTATGGGTGAAATGTCGACAGTTACGGAGGCAAGCAACATCAAAATTTGCATTATTTTTCAATATTTCTGACTTATTTTCTGTAAAACTTTGGAGTATCACTATATTAACTTATATGGAATATTAAAAATTCATTGACTTTAATACAAGTCTAATAAAATGATAAAAACCTTACAAATATTTATAATCTTCGATGACTGCATCAATTTTTTTTGGACATTGCTGCCTTTGCTTTTATACTCCACGTATTATTGATTGTGTTTAAATAATTTTTTGATTTATTTTTTCATTTCATCAAGATATCTATTTACCTACACCTAATATTAAAATTATTTTAAACGACATACGATATAAGAAGAAAAATTAATTTGGGGCTACACAATACCCCGCTTGTTAATGCAACTATTAAAATCTACTTGCCAATATCAAAAACCAAAATTCACAATACCAAACTAAATAAGTAAAATTAGTTTTTCTCGTCTAAAGTATTCTAAGAGTGTGTACCTACAGATTTTAAATACTAGAAAGATCAAAATTCATACCTTGATATCATTTGAATTACAAAATTACAAACCGATTTTATTCTATAATACAAAAATAAAATTTAAGAGCGTTTTTAATTTTTTTACAATGATAGTTTTTTGGACCAATTTATTGACTTGTATTACTATCAAACTATATACATGTTTTTAAAATATTGGATCTAAAGCGTCATTATTTTCGTAGTAATTATTTGATGGTCTTGTGTACAATAAGTTAGGTGTGGGTCTAATTATTTATCAACAGGCCTGGATTTACTAAGTCTAAAAGACCAATCTATAAGTCCAAAGCCGAAATATGGCCCCATGGTTATTTGAAAAGTATTAATGGGAGTAAATAAAATTGGTTTCGACGACGAAATTTCGAGGTCTGTCTCTGGGACAGGACGACGATCTATGGCATGTTTGAATTTGCACAATTCTTTGTCGTCACGTATCCTGTTCATCTGGGTTATTTAATTTTATCCAGCTCTACTTTATTATGATTTGGATTGCATTCATCACCACTGAAATTCTTATGATTGCAACTCACGGAAGCTGACATACAAGAAGATATAACAGATATATAAGAATTAGCGATATAGTAAGGCAGCTCAAGATAATGACGATTAAGCAATAAATAATACAAAATGTTCTAGTCTTGATGTATAAAATAAAAACCCAATTAATTCCATTAATTACAATTAAAATTTTGATGTTCACACTTATCTTACGAGAAGTAGGTGGATTTTAGGCTTCCTCAAATAAAAATGGCAGAAGCGAAAAATAGTTTTTACATACTATAAAGGTTTCAAATTATTCAATGAACTGCCAGCAAATGTGAAAGAAGTAACTAGTCTCACTGATCTTCTTAGGTTACATGCAAAATATTAGAAACGTAAGTTTAATGTGATCGTGTTATGTTATTTAAATCTCATTACTTTATTTTTATGTACTAGACGTAAACTTCTTTTCTACTAGTCCTTTCTATTAGTCTTTAAGATATTTTCTAGATAGTTGATACTCACAGTTTGTATTTTTAATACATCTCAAGGCCTTTTTATTTTTTTTAGAAAATAAATGGTCATCTTTAAAGAACTATGATATAACCAATCTTATTATAATATTTTTTCCTCATTTCCATTCTCTTCAACCTTTTCTCACACAGTCCTTCCCCTCTATCAATCAATTGACGTGCTTTTTGGTTTTGCAATTGAGTTCTTGTTCAGTGATTGAGTGTTCCCAGGTTCGAGCCTCATCCGGACCAGCAAGTAAGATATATTTTTAATAGCACAGGCGTTTATGTAGGTTAGGTTAAAGTTTTGAAGTGATACGTAGTCCATGTATGCATTGGATTTTTTCTTTAAATCAAAATTTTTTTTCTAGTAACATAGGTCACCTTTAAAGCATTTTGATATAATTTTTTTTATCACTGTCCATTATTGTAATTTTAGCACAAGATTTTCAGCTAATTTGCCTTTGTCTGTGTTCTTCAGCACACTCACCAAACATTCCAAAACATAATGAGTAATATTTCATTATTTTGTAAACATCAAAGGTGTGCGACCCCTCTGAGCGCCCCTGCTGCGCCACCAGCGGCCGAGACCGCTTGAGATCCTGACACCTGACGGCGCTTCGGAGACGACATCTACCCCATGCTCCAGAATTCAGCACTGTCAACCGGGCGCACAGACAGCGCTCAAGCCAGACCTGTCATCCCGGCCAGCGGCGGCAGCGGCCGGGACGGCTGTAATCGTATTTGCTGCGAGATTCGAGGAATTTCAGCGTCAGCAATCATAGAAGTATACACAAATTAGCAGGGTGGAAGCGGTGATTGTTATTACAGTCGACTTCTCGCTTCCAACAGGGCCGGACTGGACAGTTTGGAATCTTGTGTTTCAGTCCACTGCAACATAATGTTTAATTGAGTGTACCTACTAAAATATTATATTTTGTATCCGTAATATTCCTATCGCAATTATTATCATATTAGTCACAAATTAACAAATCATAATATTCTAACAGATAAATATTAAATTTCGCCTTTTTCTTAATACTAATTGAATATTTTTTTACAAAAACACACTAAAATGTATATGGCCTGTCAAGTCTTGCACCTACAACGTGGTTACTCTGGAATAAACATTATTATTATTAATAATAATATTTCGAACACCGCTCCGCGTCCGATAACGACCGCTAATTGGCTCTCGCACATTGTTGACTACTACGCCCCGCGGGCAGCTACGGTGGACGCTTCGCGGTCTTTGGCATCTATAACCCTCTCTCACCGATTGTTTGTTGCTAGGCTTTGTGGGCGGCTGTGGTGGCCGCCACGCGGCCGATAGTGGCCACTGTGCGGCCATTGGTGACAGGAATTGGCTCTCGCATATTGTCTGCTGCTATACCCCGCAGTGGGTGGTTATAATTAGCTTTGTAAACTAGGTACCACATGTGTTGTTTTATTGAAGTGAAGAATTAAAAAATAAATTCTAGATATAACATTACTATCTTATGTTCACAAAAAATCATTTGAAAATGTTATAATAAATTATTCTAGTCATTGAATACACAAATATAATAATAGTCGCTTGCTTGGTTTTACTTAATATATTGAAATGGTTGAAAACAAAGTAAAAAAGTAATTTTTGTAATACATTATATTCCATAAGCTTCCTATTCCATGAAAGAAGCCTGTTAAACTAAATAAAAAGATAGTGTATATACGACAAATGTCTCATTTACATGTAACAATTCTCTGCCATTCTAAAATGCTTCTGGAGCAATAAATTTGTATCATAATATAGTCTATTTTCATTGATTTGCGGTAGCATAACAATCGTGACGCATATAATGTTGTAAGTACTAACATTATTTTAAAAGTTGGTAGAAGTCGGTTTCACACACGTCTACTTATTTCTTTACCAAGTTGGTAGAAGTCGGTTTCACATACGTCTACTTATTTCTCCACCCAGTGTCCAAATATTAAATAAAATAAAATATTTCCACTACGGTAATGCAACTACTGATAGATATTTAATTCATTTAAAACTTTACATTTTTCATAGAAACTTATGCTTATATTGATAAATAGGTACATCCTTATTTTTAAGTTTATTATCTTGTTTTCCTGAGAATACGGAGGATTGATTTATAAAGCACTTTGCGTTCCCAGGTTATTTATTATATTATCCTAATTTTATCCTAACTTAACACAGAAACTCAGAAAGAAAGAAATAACATTAATCGTTTTTTAAATAGTAGTCCACCATAAGTCTAGTGGTACCTACATGTTTTAATTAGTTAGAGGTTATAATGTTTTTAATACTCGAAAAAAAATAATATAAACGAGTATATTCAAGACTTACGTTTTAATGAATGCCATCTTCAACAAATAATAAATCAAGGAATTTTCGAGCGAAGATCATCGCCAATTTGTTTTAATTCTTTATTGCAAACAGGTGTAACAATTAAATCACATGCAATAAAAATAAATTAACGTTTATAAATCCACTTTTATTAATTTATCACAAGCTCATGATTCCCGTTCATAAAGGTGCGTAAAAAATATCTACGCATTAATTAAAATTTTATTATTTTAAGTCGCTAACTAAATATTCATCTGAGCATTGTAATAATATAGACTAGTGCTATAAATGTAATAGACGAGGTGATAATGTGTACATTTACTAGTATCATCATCATTCTTGGCACTACAATCCTTGGTGGGTCTTGGCCTCCTCAATAATTTTCCTCCACTCATCTCGGTCTAGTGCCAGCTCTCTCCAGTTCCGAAGCTCTAAGGCAGAGATGTCTTTGAGGACGTTGTCACTCCATCTTAATTTTGGCCTTCCTAAGCTACTTCGCCCTATTGGCCTTGAGTTCAGCAGGGACTTGATGCTTGGACATTAACTAGTATAGAGTAGGTATATATTAACTTTCGATAATGTTCATATACATTAATTAACTCATAGTTGGTGCATGCATATTACCTTACCTTACCTTACCTTACCAGAATTAATTACTAATGTTCTTTTGTAGATCAGCTGTGGTTACATAAATTTATTAGGAAACTGATACATTATAATGTAGTAAAGTGTGATTTTCCTTTGAAATATACCTACATATAATTTAGGGATCTTTTTTCTGAACGTAAAATTACCAATGTCAGAAATTTTAAATGCGGCATATTTCTAATATGAATATTAGGTAAATTAAAGATTTAAGATTTATATTACGGATGTTTTATTTAGACATTAAAACATAAAGAGATATTTTATACGGTTCGTATAAGATATACGTTTTTGTTTCCATACCTAAATATGAATATTAAATACTAAGGTAATAGTTTATCATTAATCCATTAAATACCTACTCGTAATATTTTAAGTTTATTTTAATAAACTTGTGTCCGGGTGGACATTAAATACAAGTTTTAAAATATAAGAGTAATGTAATACAGTAAGTATCTACTCCAACACATAACCATATGCCTACAACATGCACTAAATAAAGTACTGGTTATGATGTTATATTTTCTAAACATTTTTGTTAGTGGAAAAGAGGATTTGTTGAAGTTAGAAAAAAAAATTTAGCTGTGTCTTCTTTTTGAATGAAGAGTAGTGTCAAGAAATCAACAAAAATATTTGTAAATTATTTAGTGGCAATACTCTAGATTTTTAGTCCCTTTATATTAACTCGTGGCGTCTGCTTGCTTGCTTGCCGGCTTGCCGTCGAAAAAACTTTGGATCGATTTTTGACCCTTTTCCCGTGATCCAATCGAGCTGAAACTTTGCGAGCAGACTCGTGGCGACGATCAAGGAGATATATCAAATTTTCGTTTAAAAAAAATAAATTATAGTATAATTTCGGATTTTTAGAAATTTTAATGGTTTTTTCTAATTGGAATCATTACAAAAGTTTGATTACTAGCAACGGCGGCCCGATAACGTCGCGGGAATATTTTATAAATTTGAATTACTCCGTCGGTAGGGGAAGGTGGTGTCAAAAGTAACAAAATAGACATTCTGGTTTATAACAAAATAATTAACCTATTAAATTACCTGATTTTTTTTTTCAAAGCACTTCCATGTATTTAGGAACTAAGTGTATGGTTAAAAAAATTGAAGGTATTAAGGATTTTTGTTTATTTGAAAATTAAAAAAAAAAGAAAACTGTTACATTTGACACCACAGTGGTGTCGATAGTAACACTCGTGGTGTCAATTGTAACATAAGTCGCACAAAACATAATGTATGTACTTATTTTTATTAGGTATATTTTTATGTACTAAATGACTATAAAGTTGTAAGATACATAAAAACAAAACAAATTATCTAATTATAAAAACCAAAATTTATAAAATAATTAGAAAAAAATCTAATTTAATATGCTTCCCTAAAATAATTTTAATACCGTGAAAGTAGTTCAAATTGCTCAATCATTATCAGATTCACAGTGAAAAACTCAATTGAATGGGCTGGTGGCCGGTCCTGTTGTGTACCCGGCTGGACATCGGCACACTCTCAGAAACCACATCTGCCTTGCCCTGCCCGCGATCTGGCCCGCGTGTCTACCATAATTTACAGGAGGAACGCTGGATCCAACCCTCTTTGTTTGTTGAATATGGTTTGGTACAAATTAAACATAAAGCATCATCAGTTTCTTCTTTTTTCTCGGTTATTATACAAGTTTTTGTTCTTCTTTTACCTTGCTTATTTTTTGCAGCTTTGTTACTCAATACGAAGGATTCCTTCTGATAAATGCAATCAGCTAATCTTTCGAAGCCATACCAACTTCATCCCAACCAGTGGGATATGTCAGAGTTGAGTTGTTGATGTTATTGGAGTAATAGTTGTTGATAATTTATTTTGACTAACAAACTAACTAACCATCACGCCGTTTCCCCGCAGGGGTATGCAGAGAGGATTGAACACCACACTCTTCTATCCTGGCACACCACTTTTGCTTCGGCCACATTCATACATCTTCTCATATAAGTTCTATGGTTGTTTGCGGCTTTAAATAGGGCCATCCTCAAATACTTGTAGTATCTGATCGTGCCAGGTCTTTCACGGACGCCCTCTTTTCCTATTGCTTTCAACACTCGCCTCATGTATGCATGAGCCTCATGCAATTATGGCCAAAAAGAATCTGTCAAAGGAAGCAAGACTAGCGGTACATAATAGCGTTCTAGTGCCAACCCTGATGTATGGAAGTGAAGCCTGGAATTGGCAAAAGAGGACTGAAAGTAGACTGAATGCGGTGGAAATGCGGTCACTATGATGCTTGTGTGTAAAATCTTTGGTCGATAGAGTGAGGAATGAAAAAATTTGAATTTATTAAAATTCACAGTAGTCAGCTAATTCTTTTTCTGATTAGATAATAGCTTGTTGTGGGGTAGATATCCTAATACTGGGACAGATCCATCTTTTTTGATGCGTTCCATGTATCTATGAGGAGATATGTGTCATATTTCGATATGCTTCGCTACTTTTCTTATTGACACGTTTCCATTTTTTTATAAAATCTTTTATAAAAGTGTACCTTCTCAAAGATTTCTTTGGATGTTTTTCCCCTGTTTGTCTTTCATTCTCTAGGTTTAACCATTTTTAACAACCAGGAACGCAAAATGACATTAACTTCCAATTACATTACATTATTATCTCGAAGGTGTCAATTGTAACATGTTACAATTGACACCATTTACACTGTTACAATTGACACCTTTTGCCACATTGCATTAAGGTTATGTTTTATCTTAAACTATTAAAAAAACCGTTAAAATATATACACATCATGATAATAAACAATATTCTGAATACTAACACACAATAAAACAATAAAAAATACTTACAATTTGACGAATACAAAAAGATGACTATTTAATGATTTTTTTACTTCACTAGGCCGAAATACGATGATATATAATATACCGATACTTTCAAACTGATGTTAGCGCAAAATGGCGTTCTTTGATAGCTATTGATCCCGTCTAATAGACGGTACTGCTTGTCCCATTAAATGACCAATATTTAAAAATATACGGCGACTGTTACAATCGACACCTGTTACTATTGACACCACCTTCCCCTATACATAATAGGTACTTCACTACGAATTTCGAAAATCTAAATTGACTGACAAATGTTTTTAGAATTTAATCTTCATCGCATGAAGTTTCTTATCAAAGCTCAAAACATCTGACATTTTAGATATATATAAAATTACTGTAAGTTTAGTGTTATGTTATATGTTTTAATTCGTTTTTAATTGTTGTTATATTTTACAAAGAAAGGGAGTATAATAAAAACTTGGTTTTTATGGGTTACTTTTTAACATGAAAATTGATTTGAAAAGGATTGATAAAGAGATAATTGAGAAAAATACAATTAAAACAGGTCATTTTTATTATTTAATACATTGATAATGTACAGAAAAGATATAATCGGCAGCGTAAATGAACTATGGTATTATGTTGATTGACTGACTGAATGCGGTGGAGACGAGATCACTTAGACGCATGTGTGAGAAATCAATTTATGATAGAGTAAAGAATGAAGAGCTCAGGAAAGAATGTAAAGCTGATCTTAGCATAGTTAATAGAATCAAAAAAAAAATGCTCAGATGGTTTGGGCATATTGAGCAAATGAATGAGGAAAGAATGGTAAGAAAAAAATTTAACGCAAATGTTGACGGCCAGAAAACCAGAAAAAGAAGACGACCGCGGAAGACGTGGCATGACCAGATTGACCAGATACTGGAGGATAATCCTTTTAGAAGCCTCAACAATCGCCAAGCTTGTATGCGAAGATGTATGTGGATGAGGCGAGATTTGGGTGTCAGGACAGAAGAGTGTGGCGCTCTGTCCTCCTCTATCCTGCCTACCCCTGCAGGTAAACGGCGTGATCGTAAATAAGTAAGTACGGTATTTTTCAGATGTTGTCAAATATTTTTCCACGAATAAATATTCGCATTAAAGTTATTTAATGCTGTTATTTGATATTGTCAAAATAAAAAAAAACTGATTATTATTCAATGTTTTTTTATTTAAAAATGGTAATATTTTGTTAGCATTCATATTTTTTAATACAGTTCCTATCAAAATGTCAAATAATATATTTCGTTATTTTTAATCTACTGGGTTCTGTAGATATACACAAGAAATTATAGTTCTTATTGTTGTTTCTGTTTCAAAATAGGAGTGAATGCAATTTAAGTTTTAGGAAATTGCTTACAAAATTAAGAATCTTTGGGACATTTTAGATAATATTTGATTAATTAAGATAAATTATGGAAGTCTTACATAGATGAAGCTGTGAATATGAGAAACGTGTGTGGAAATCTTTTTATGCGATTGCCCAGTGCTTAAAACCTGTATTGCGTGATTTAAGGCAAGATTCTACTCTGATTTTTTTTCAATTTTCGAAATTTTTTTTTATAGCGTTTGATGCTAAAATTTCCGAAACGACTAAACCGATTGTTATAAAATTTTAACCACATATATTGTACGTCTATAGAAACTGACTGAACTAGATTTATTTTAAATTTTTGATATTTACATTTTTTTGGCAAAAAGCAATCAAAAATATACAATTTTTTTCATCCCCGTTTTTCTCGCCGCCCTTTTTTAAAAATATTTTTGTATGTACATTAAATATGTTAGTTCAATTGGTTGCTAGTGATGTATTGAACCTAAAAATTCAAAATTTATGTTTATGATGGCCCATTTTTGAAAATTCAACACTAGCGCAGACCCATATTAATCGAGGCATTGCAATCAAAAGGAGATTTTGTATGTTAAAATAGCATAAAATATAATAGAATTTTTTAAATGTATTTCAATAAGGTATTTATTAAGCTTAACAATCCCTATATCAATATCTTTATTCTTAATCTCATAAAAAATCATAAAAATTGCATTTTTTCGAGCACCCAAAATAGAATCCTGCCTCCTGAATCCTGACCACTCTACACAATGCAACGTTCACCAATTGCATCGTAAAAACATCCACACATTATTAAAATGTTGAAATTGCTATATACGTTTAAATCTGAGAATAAAAAACTTCTCAGGTTTTCACGGCCGTTCACAATCTTCGGTGTATAGTTAGTTTTCTGGGATATTATGACGTGTACATATGACCTCTCTGGCCGACGTTTCGGATCCCATTGCAGGGTCCATCATCAGGGCTGATATCAGCCTGATGATGGACACATACACTTCACAATATCCCAGAAAACTATGCACACAAAAATCTGAGAATCTTGTTTATTTCAACTGACTATGCTAGAGGCAAACCTAGATACACAAATATTATTATATTATTTAATATCTTTGAAACATAAAGTGATGTAATTCTATTCAGTTGAAATCAACATGGCTTAATATTGATTTCTAACAAGGATACAGTAATGAGAGGTGTATTAATTAACTCATGTTATTATTCATACCTGTTGATGGGAGGGACTGCACCCTCCCATCAAGTACTCGGATGTGCATGGTTCATAGTTTATCTGAATATAATCATCATGTTACGACCTCTATCGCTTCATGGAACGTGAATCACAAAATAGTAGGTATATTGATGTTTCACCACGTAATATTAGGGAAAAATTAAAAATACTATTTATTTAACACTCATGGAAGAGCAACAGCACAACAAAGAAGCATAGAAAACATTGATATAATATAGATGGCCAATTACAGGTCTCCACAATTAGATAGTACATTTAGATACTATAAGAAGTATATCGAGCTATATGAATTCTCATCGTTGGAATAAATATATATTTAATAGCATCGCCTACCCCAGACAGAATACGCATCTAGATATATAGGGGTGATGACTTCATAATCCTTTTTTTTATTTATTTATTTTGTTTTGGGGAAAATTAACAGCAAAACAACAATCTTAAAAATATGAAATAATGGTTTTTACAATTAGGCCAATTACAAATTTTCCACTGAATATAAAAATTTACCTTAACTTACTTTAATAGCGAGTGGAGAGGGTGGAGGGGAATGTGGGACAGGAGTAGAAGGGAAGATATAATGTACAAATTAGTTTAGTTATTGTTTGTTTTATGTTTCTTATTGTTGCGTTGAAAATGTCAATGTGGTGATAGTTAGTGTTAAATGAATTTGTGGATCTGTACATAAAGGAGTTTTGTTTTGAGCTGGTCTTGAGCTGGACAAAAGGGGAGATGAAAAGTAGGTGAATGTCTGTTATTGCGAGTTGGGATGTGGTAAGATATTCGTTGAAGAAGTTCCGGACTATCAACTAGATTGTGTGTTATTTTGAATAGCATCACCGCGTCAGCTATGTTTCTTCGACGAGTTAGGATCTGCATGTTAAAAAACTTCGCAGAGTCTTCATTGCTTATATGAGATCTAAATGAACGGAGGTCTAGGTATCTTAAGAATCTGTTTTGTATGCTTTCAATTCTATTTTCGTGTACTGCATAACCTGGATTCCGCACCTGAGATGCATATTCTAAAATACTATGAACGTATGAGAAATAAAGTGTCTTGAGGGTACTGATATTTTTGAAATGTTTACATGTGCGTATGACAAAACCAAGCATAGATGATGCGTTGGTGACTATGTAATCGATCTGTTTGTTAAAATTTAATTTACTGTCAAGTATCACCCCAAGATCTTTGCTTTCGGATTTGGTAGATAATGGTATATTGTTAATTGAATATTCATTAGAGAATACCTTTTTATTTCTTGTAAAGCGTACAACGAAGCATTTAGAAACATTTATTTCCAGGCTGTGGGCATTGCAATACGTGTTCAGACGATGTAGGTCATCTTGCAGCCTTTGACAATCTTCTAGTGAATTTATGGGAGAAAAAAATTTCATTTCATCTGCATATAGGATAGTTTTTGAGTTTAGAAAGCAGTCACCTATAAATGTTAAATAGCAATGGTCCCAGTAGGCTGCCTAGAGAAACCGCCTCACATTTTAATGTAGGTATTTTCTGTGTTTTAAGGTAAAACATACCTTCCTTTAAACAAACCTTAATGTAATAAAAAATATCATCTTCAAAAAGAACAAAAATTTTTTGTGGCAAAATTATTAATATAATTAATAAAAATGAACTTTGTTTTCATCACTTTTGTTATCATTAATTTTATATAAATTGTTTTTTTTTTGGTGAAAACAAAGTTAATTTTTGTTAATTATATAAAGAATATCAGTTTAAAAATAATGTAATAAAATAGAATATGTGTATATTCCACATTACTATAAATATACAGATCCTATAAATATCCTAGAGATACGAATATATTCATGAATATATTAAAACACTTAGTATCGCATCTGTGATATATTTTGACACCAAACTCAAAATAAATTATAAAATAACAAAACATTTTAAATAAATATTAACAAAAGTAAATACTTGAAGTCGGAGAGTGAAGTAAAATCGTAAATTAAAACCGCGCGCCAGAAGGTATTTACAGCGATTTTAGTAAATCGACCCTTTATTCTAAGTAGTATCAGACTGCTCAGCGGTACAATGTGTAGGCTTACTGAATTATACACCATTTAATTTATTTTTTATATATGTTAATTATTCATTATTAAGCTCCCTATACAAATCATTAAATCATTAGCCCTGTGAAGGTAGGCAACACTATAAAATTAATAAAATATTCAAATAAACATTTAAAATAAGTAGTTTTGTGTTTATGCTGAATGGCTTGATTCGGTGGGTTTTGCTGTCTCCAGCAGAATCTACCACACTTCCCTGTTCTACGCTCTACTGCGACATTAGATGACGAGTTCTCAAATTATTCTCTTCATCATCCAGCCTTCGAAGTCGCGGTAAGATACGAAGTTTGAGCTCCTAACTTGCAGGCAATACTTCAACCGATCGAATATTTTGTACCTTAATGACTTGTGGTTATGTCAACATTTATATGGATTATGCTGGATTTCTTGTTTGCCCTTTTAAGCAGCTATTTCAAGGTTAAATATAACGGGAATCAGGAAATAACATGGATGGTAAATATAAATGATTTTGCGGACTGTATACGATGAAAGATAAGGACACACGAAAATAGATGTGCTCAAAGTTGAAGAATTGACGAACGCTTTCGACAACATTCGATGATGCCCGGAAGTCGGAAGTCAAACCAAAAATTTGTCACCATAACTAAAAAATCTATCTTTATTTACTAGAAAAATAATTATAGTACATTTCTCGTCCTGAGGAAGGGTGCATCGGCGTAGTATAAGCATTTCCTAAACATGTAGAAATTTTAAAAATAAAAATTAATCATGGTAATAATATGGCGTTTTATTACCTATAGAACAATCAGCCACTTTAGACCCCGACCCCTCTCACTCTCTCTCCAGCTAGATTCCTGATAGGCTAGTTAGTGCATTCTTTTCTCTGACAAGATTAACATATATGTGATAGACATTGGTGAAAGTTTAACAATACTATGGGTATGGTGGATAGTGTTGTGAACATAGTAGTGTAGTGTGGGTCCTGACGAAGAGACGGGTACGTCTCGAAACCGGTAGACGTTAAATCTGGTAGTGGTTTTTACTAAGTTAACTAACACTTACAATAAGAGCGATGACACAGCCGATGGCATCATCTTCGCTTGACTGCATCGCTCCGATCTTAGCTCGCCCTGGCCGCCGAGAGCCGAGACCGTGCGCCGGGCCTCTCTCTTAATTGAAACCGTTCGTCGTCTCACGCGAATGTCATCGCGGAACAATGGACTGTCACGTGGCGTAACGACTTGACAGTCCGAACTGTCAAACTGACGTCTGTCACGAACCCGCGACCAACCGGAGGACTTCAGCATTCCGAGAAACCTTGAGCGGGAAATTGATTTATTCATTCGAGTGTTTTCAGAGGCAGCTCGGCGCAATCACTAAATATTATATTGTTTGTTTATTGCAATTTATTTCGCATTGGCGATTATGTGTATTATTATAAAATTGTACATTTTTCCATTATAATTTGGATTATGTTCTGCAATAATGTGTCGACCCTTTTTTTTACTCCCTATTAACTCGTGGCATCTGTCTATTTGTTTCTTTGACGCAAAAACTTTGGATCGATTTTTAACCCTTTTCCCGTGATCCAATCGAGCTGAAACTTTGCAAGCAGACTCGTGGAGATGATCAAGAAGATCTATCAAATTTTCGTTAAGAAAAATAAATAATTATAGTGTAATTTTGGATTTTTAGAAATTTATAATGGATTTTTCATTCAACTTACTCAGTTGTATGAAAATATTTCGACGCATCTACGACGCACTAAACCTGATTATAGTATAATTTTGGATTTTTGGAAATTTTTTATTACTCCCTTTCGTAGTGTCGCCCGACCGATGCCCAACGCGTAGGTTAAGCGCCAAACCAGTTTCTACTAGTAAATGAAAAAGGGAGTATAATAAAAACTTTGTTTTTTTAGGTTAGTTTTTTTAATAACACAAAAGAAGACTCATCGGGAAAAACAATGAATGTCAAGAAATGTTTATTTTGAGAAAAACAGTTTTCCATAGTTTCAAAGTCCATATTTCTTTCACTTAGGCTCTTTTTATATAAATAGTGAATCAACTAATTACTATATAAACATATTCTATGTACGTATATGTACTGTCAATTTGACAACGACGTTTTGTGACGTTCGGCAGGAGGACATTCCTGTTTCTTGCTACATTATTACAGCGGACCACGACGGTTTTACCTAATTAATTTTGATTTATTGTATAAAATAATGCACTATAAAGTCAACAGATGGCATAAAAAGGTCATTTTCATAAAATGTAAAATTCATCGTTTTTCCCAAGGAGTCTCTAAATAATAAATAAAAGGTACTAAAGTAAGGCAGAAATATACAAAAAGTAAAAAAATTTTTTGAATGCAATAACCGAAGATGACTAATTTAGAATGTACTTAAAACAAGATTTTATAGGATACTAGCGGACCCAACAGACAATGTCCTGTCAGAACGTTGGCTTTTCGTTTGGGTGGCATAAATCCTAGAACCCAACTGAAGCGCCACCTACCGGGTCCAGTTGTGAATCTAAACCATCCAGGGACCCACTTGAACGCACACAAAAATTTTCATTAAAAAAAAAGCTGTTTAGGGGGAGTTCAGTGACGTACACACGTACAGAAGAATTATATATGTAAAGATATACATAGCTCTCCATCGCTCTTAAATCATGTTTCCAAATTATTGACTGAAACATCATAGCAAAAATAGCAGTATCGAATTATGTAAACAGTAAAAGCAGCAACAGATGAAAGCAAATCACGACTGGTCAACACGCCTAAACAAAGGTGAAGAAGAAGAGGTAAAAACTTATATTTTTCGGTTTGTGCGATATTTGGAGTCCTAGTAGTGTGATATTTTCCAAATAACTTAATCGATTTATATTCAAATTAAAATTGTGTGCATGTTGTGCTTCCCAATTCATATTCTGTTTGTCTAACAGACAAATACACTTTTCCTGATCAATTAAATACGAGTATGACATGATTTTGGATTTTTGGTTTTTGGTGCAGATGGAGTGAGGTAAAACAGGTCAATTGAAATAATCCAAGAAGTAAAGAGTGGACCAGAAGTGATTTAATTTTTTTTAATAGAGATGCGAACACGGAATACGTATCACATCAATATTCTTACTATTTTCAAACTAAGCTAAACGCTTGTGCTATGAAAATAGGACAAATTTGCTGGTCTAGAGTGAGGTTCGAACCCGCGACCTTTGGATCACGAGGCAAGTGTCCTAACCACAAGACCAACAAGCTACTCGTACGATCTTACATAATTAACGTTTAATTTTTTTGCCGAAACCCTCGACAACAATCTTAATTGCGTTTTTAACCCACACATAATGATATAAACACTAACTGTAAGTGAACGATCAATCAATGCATGTTGATTATTACATTATGAATACGAGAGTTATAAAATCATCCCGATTTGCAAGTGTCCATGGCGGATATGTGTGGGTCCATTGTGTTTTGTGATTAAGGATCAGCGGTAGATAAGTACGTACGCGAGATGAAAAAATGGCATTGCAAACATTTTAGTAATATCGATTTTTTTTTTATCCGGTATGTAATATCGTATTATCTAAATATACCTACAGATGGACCCTACGTAAAGTACTCTAGCTGCAAATCTGTAACATTTCGGGAAAGAGCTTAGATGGTAATTTTTTTATTAATGAACCTTATTACACGAAATTCTAAACTAATATTGCATATTTTAAAGCTTTATAAAGTAATGTGTAGTTTAGAATTTCAGGTAAAATGGTTCATTAATTTAATAAAATACAATCTTGGTACTCTCCCGCAAAGTTACAGATTTGCAGATAGAGTACTTTACGTAGGCCACGTCGATACGAAGCATTCGTGAATTAAAAATAACCAAAATATAAATATAAACTTTAATTGTTTACTATTAATATAAGATATATTATAGATGTTTCATAAAAACGAAGCTATTTTTATGGGAAAATAGGTATGGAACTCTTTTGGGTGTTTATAGGGCTTACGACCCTGTCTACGATATGTCTGGTTTACGCAATCACTTTACACAATGTAATATTTACCGATCCACCTATGATTTACCACCAGATCTATAAAATTTTTGGAAATTGTATACCTACATGTTTATTTACACTTACAGCATGTTTCACGATTTTCTTAAAGGGATTTTTTTTACGATTTTCTTCAACATAGGCTAATGCCATCTATAATTGAAATATGTCGTCCCCATGAGCCAGAATATAGATGTCGCTGCTGGTAATGAGATGTTTATATTTGATATTTTATATATCAACAACTATCCCTCGGAGTACAAAAATCTAGTAATTACGTTCTTGAAAAATTTAATTATAATATTTAGAAAATAAAAAAAATTAAATAGCCATATTCTTTACATTAAAAAAATGACGCGTTCATCTTTAAAATAAATAACATAAATCTAAAAAAAAAATTTGAAAATAGTCCTGTGGAATATTATATATGTTTATTAACAAATCTAAGAAAAATGAATAAGCTGGAAGCAATAGCAAAACGGATTGTATGAAAACACATTTGGCCTCAATCAGTCCATTAGCACGGAAGCTGCGAAAGAAAACGGAAGATAGAGGGACCTTGTCGTTGTTTTAAGTCCTCAACCCTTCTAGGATAAGATGATGACCACGATTAAAACAAAAAATTACACAGAAATATTTTTTTCATTTTTTATTTATAATATAAATAATGATGATTCTGACGCGGAAAGAAATCGACTGATTAAGGTCTAATTACATGCATATATGATAGTAAACTAAAGTGCAAAATATTTTCATCATATCGTCCGGTAGACCTCTCTTAATTTAAGAAAGACAATCGAATTAGTATGTGTAAGCCGTGCGTACGACGCACATTCTTTCGTTGTGGTGGTGTTAACGGGTACAAACACCAACACAATGAAACAATGTGCGCCGTACGCACGGCTTACGTATATTAAGTTGATTGTCTTTCTTAAATGGAAAGACCTATAATACGTTTGTAATAGTGATAGGTGGAAATATAAAATGAAAAAGAATAGGACAATCGAGAAAAACAGTCATGAATCGTTATTGGAATGCAGCCAATGCAAAAACTCGTGGGAAGTGAAAAACTTGGTGCAGAGCAGAGATCGACAAAAAGAGTTTCTTCGATAGGGAAGTATCGACAAGAATGATCTCATAAGTAGGTAATCCTATTTTTAAAATACCTACATTGTTTAGAAATAACAAAATTTAAAGTAGAAAGAAAGTAATAAATTACTTGTTATCTTTTATGTTAATCACTATTTCTGCTGATCTGCTTAAACGTAATACGAGCCCAGAGTGCATACACAATTCAACCATTGTTACTTTTTATTATAATCTGCATTTTCTTTCACACAATACCAGCCCAAAAATTGAGTTAAAACTTACCCGTGCAGGATCTCTTACGTAGATAAACATTAAAAAAATCGTAGAATAATCTTCATCAACAAGACTTGAGATATATAATAACAGACTGGAATGTTTTATTCTTTTGTACTATGTACGATTGCATTGCATTAGGAGAGTCTGACAATTATTAATCTTGCCGAAATGACAAAGCAATACAAGGAGAGGATTCACAAAATATGCAGTGGTACGATATAAAATAGCGAGGGTGCATTTTTATGTGATGACTGCGCGTACCTACCTACCATGCACCAGCTTGTACGCAGTCACATTGACTATAATAAGATCACGAAATAATAATTTATCTACTATCATCTTTGTGACGGCATAAGTACCTACGTATATATGTTAATTTGAAATCAATATACACATTATACTAAAGTTTTATAATTAAATGAAAAAAACACTTTTTAAAATATTTTTGATGTAAAAATGCTTACAAAAATTAAGTGGAAACCTGACGCTAACTAGCAGAGTCAATATTCAGATAACTTAAAGGAATAATACGCCTTAAAAGCGTAATTTTCAGTACAAAATAACACTTTTAAGGTGTACTTTAACCTTTAAACCAAGTATTGACTCTGAATTCAGGCCTCTGACTTAAAAAAACTGACATTGCATCTATTAATGTAAATATTTCTGTAAAAATACCAAATGCAGATTAATTAAGATAAATTATAATTAAACTATTTATGTGGGAAATGTGTATGGAAGTTTTTATAGGGTGGCCCAGGGCTTATGAGCTTGTTTAAGTGATCACGTTACACAATGCAACGTTCACCAATTCCGTCGTAAGAACATCCACACATAATTAAAAAATTTATAGATGTTTTTTTGTCTAAATCTGAAACAGATGTTTTAATTTATTTTTTTTAACACTGACGCTATTTATGTTATAGAACTCCATTATTTTAAATTCAAAAATAAAAAATCAAAACACGATTTTTTTGAGTTCAAATTTATTTTACCACACACAGGACGATCGTTTCGGCTTATTAAGCCTTTATCAACTGATGAACATAGTACATATTATTGAGTTTATATACAAAACATTTGGTGCAAATTTGGAAAAACCCTCAAGTATATTACAAAGAATACATTATCTAAATTGGGTGCAAATTTGGAAAACTTCAAGTATATTTAATACAAAGAATAGTTTCTAAAACACATTATCCAAATTGGGTACTTAATTTTAAATATCATAAAGTAAGGAATAACATGGTTACTACAAACAATAATTTGGACAATGAAAACAAAAATACAGGTGTGTTAAGTGGTTAAAAGAATTTCACGAAATTTGATCATTATGGGAATATTTCAGCTAATATAAAATGAGTGAACATATATTGTTATTGAGTGAACATATATAAACTCAATAATATGTACTATGTTCATCAGTTGATAAAGGCTTAATAAGCCGAAACGATCGTCCTGTGTGTGGTAAAATAAATTTGAACTCAAAAAAATCGTGTTTTGATTTTTTATTTTTGAATTTAAATCTGAAACCTTTCATAAATTCGAATGGACTGTGTTAGAAAATAAAATCACCTTTAACGGGGCCACCCTATAAAGCATAATTCCCATTTAAATAGTTTCATATCTGTGAGACTCTTCTATCTTAAATAATAAATATCCCTCTCACGACAAAATTCAGTAATTGTGTTTGTTCTTAGAACATATGTACATATAAAAACATTGTTGCTAAATACAGAGTTCATTATTTAGGTATTCCTCTGAAATATATTTATGGATTTAATAAAATAATAATAACTTATAAATGTTTTCCAGACACAACAAAATAAATCTCGAATAATTTGATGAAGTCTACATGTCCGAAAAAGTTGACAGCACCGGAAAGCCCGTTTCAATTTTAACACCGCATGGGAAAGGTTAAAACCTCGTAAGTATGTATACGTCTTTCAAATTAAGAAGGACTATCGAATTAGTATGTGTAAGCTGTGCGTACGATGCACGTTGTTTCGTTGTTTGTATTTACGGATATAAACACCAACACGATGAAACAATGTGCTTCGTACGCATGGCATGGCACATACTAATTCGATTGTGTTTTTAAATGAAAAAAATAAGAATATAGATAGTAGAAAATTAAGTCTATCGATATCAGGACGGGACCGATCCTACAAACCTTTGATCAGCGAAATTTCTACCACATTCCCAGGACGGTTTTATGAACGAAACCTTCCATATCGGCCCTACTCATACGTGACTAGGTCGAACCATGCAACGTCGTGTAAATGGCGAAGCTGCAAGGTTCAGGCCGCAAAAGACCATTCACTGTTCCTCCTCCAGAACTCGACACAATTTCTTTCTTTATTTATAAAAAATACCGAAAACAATATAATTATCAAAAAATATAAAGTAAAAAATTTAAACAGAATGAGGGCGATGGTGGATTGAATGGGAAGGAGGGACAGGTAGAAAGGATATCGAGATACTCTTCCTATAGGGGAAGGAAAACTTTTGAAGACCAAACAAGCCCATCGAAATTTGGTAAATATTCAATCTTGCGACGCGCTTAAAAATGTTCGCCAGTCCTTCGTGCAATTAATAACTTCATAAATATCTGAATCTTCAGCAGAGGCCGAAAAGTTCCCAGGACTGGAGGAGCAGGGCCCAGCGTCCATTAATGTCTTAATAACCCGCGCATTGTCTCGCGGGAGGCGGGCCTGGCGTCTCCCACGCGCCGTATAGCCGCGGCTCAATTAATAATGTATCGTTAAACCTCGAGGTATCAACGCCGATCGGCTCGGGCATTTCACCATTTCACGACTAAGTGTTTTAAAAAATGTTTATTTATTTTGTATCCGGAATATATACAACGTCGGTCTGCACGGGCGCGATCTAGGGCATGCATTGCCGCAACGGTTTGCCGGTAAATCTCTGAATTTAATACCGTTTTACCGGTTACCACTCCTTCTGAGAGGTTTCCTCTCCACAAAGGCAAATGCGAAGGGGTTCCAAGTTCCACGGACAAATCCCTCCTGTTCCAACAAAGCTGGTAGTATCTAGAACAGAATACCTGAACTTCTATTGAGGTACACTATAAGCCTTGTACATAGCAAGCAAGGCCAAAAATAATTGTAACTTACATGTATAAAAAAATACCGTTTTACCGATAATTATGAAAATGTCAAATAAGAGCATTTTAGGGGGGGCAAAAGGGCGTAGGCGAACGTTATCAACGGGACAAAAATTATAGAAAAACACTAAATAAATACAACAGTGAATTGTGAAGAGAATTATTAAACAAATTTTTATTAATCAATTAGAAAAGTCAAACAGAAAAATCAAATTAACGAAAAAATATTTTAAGTGCTACCGGGATTCGGTATTTATTGTATAAAGTCACTTAACACCAATTAAACTTGCGAAAGTTGTATGTCAGGACAGAAGAGTATGGCGCTCTATCCTCTCTGCCTACCTCCACGGGGAAACGGCATGATGGTAAGTTAGTTAGTTAGTTAGTTTTTCTTTAACCTGAACTATTTCACATTGTATCGCTCGTATATAAACTCGTTATTATCGCTGGTTAAAAAGTATTTATCGCTCGTAGAATATTCAATTCTCGCACATAGAATTGTCTCTGGTTTATTTTGCCAATAGGTACTTTTTTGATTATTTCGCCATATTTATGGCTTCGATTATCTCACGACTGGCCTCGCGGCCGACTTCGCACCGAACGAACTGTCAAACACGAAAACTCTTTGCGTCGCGGCGTAGTTCCGTATTTATACCTGAATGTTAGTAATTTCGAACTTTCTAGATTTTTCTATTGCTAGGAGATCTCTTTGCTTTTCGGTTGTTCCCGAATGTTGTATCACCCTAGATTGTTATAGGCCATTCTGGATTCTTCTATAGTTTGTGAATTAATACAAGGAATTCGGACAGGGCGCAATTCCTTTTGCTGGCCATTCCGTGATTTAAGTACCTTAAATTGTATCTTGAATTGCAGGAGTTTGGAGTTTGTGTTGGATGACTAAAGTGAAGTCAGTTTTGGTTAACAACGAGTAAAGCCCGGTCGCAAGCAGAGAGAATTTCGTACATTGACCCTACGCTACGTATCCTTGTTGCTCGCGCACAATTGTGTTGCTGTCGCACAGGTACAGCGAGCGAGCGTGGCAGCAACATAATTGTTCGCGAGGGACAAGGATACGTAGCATAGGGTCAATGTACGAAATTCTCTCTGCTCAGCGACCGGGCTTTAGATGGTACTTGAAAAGTCGCCTGAGTAGGTCTGCGCAGATTGCTACTATCGTGTTGTGCAGCAATAAATGATCGCATCTGAATCAGAAAACAATTACAGGTCCCGTTGTTTCCGAACGAGTTTTAATTACCCCTAAGAAAAGTGTGCCCGGGGAACATAAGTCACGGAGGGGTTGTCTGCGCGGCGCGGGCGGGGGTTGCAATTCCTTCGTAATAAGTAATTACGCTTAGCCAATAAATCGTGCAATGAGGCGGCTCCCGACACAGGGCAGGAAGCGCCGTAAGTAAGAGGGAATAATAAATGACTGGGTACGCTTTTAAGTTTCCGGGGAAAGAGCCCCGGGCCTCCCGCTTGTTGACATCCCTTCCGCGCAATTACTCGCGTCATCCCCGATGACGCGGCTTTCTTCGGCGCGGGGGATGATAAGGCTCTCGACTGTTTGCACGACGAAAATTAATGTATTTAAAGAGGTGTTTTGTCACGAGACTGCAACAGAACGGGAAAAATTAACAGCACTCGGGATGTTTTACAGTAAATTAGAAATTGCTGAAGGGTTGTACATGTCTACATCCCCGCCGTGATAGGATGCTCTCCCGATGAAGCTGAATAAGACTTCAGCGAAACGTCGAGATTTTCTTTTATGTAAAATATACGGTTCATATAAAATATTAATTTTATAAAATATCCGTATATATCCATTATATAAAATATAAAATATCCATTATTGTATACTTAAATATGTCCAACGACCGTAATAATAACCTTTACTCTGTATGTTATTTATTTTTTGTATTAAGTTCTTCAACATTGGTCTTACTGAATTTAAAAGAATGCTTTAGATTACATGTACTAAATCGACTTTGACCATTCACTCACTACATCTAATCTTCTCTTCCTCCACCTCTATCCTGACTCCTACCTCTTCATCCTTTTCACCAATTATTTAACTCATTTCATGATATACTTTTTCTTTTTTCACATTCAATCATTATTCAGTCTTAACATTGTTTGTTGCTTACTATTATTCATGCTTACTATTATTCATAATAGTTAACTTAAAAATATCTTATCTAACTTTGTTCTTAACAACTGTGAATCTTTTTTATTGGTCTATGAAATAAACACTATGTTTATGTTTATATGTTTAAAAACTGTTAAGATTCCTTAATAAATAAATAATGAAACATTTAATTTTATATAATTATTAAATAACCTGTTTTTGAAATTCCAACTTCATATCATAAATGTGTTTATATTATTAATTAAAAACTATAAATATTTTAATAAATTAAGTAACTTCGATTTTTACGAGTCTTTACATTTCTAACGTGGCGTAAAATATTTGGTCCAGTGATTACATTTCTAGTAACCACGACTACAGAGTCTTAATTTTTATTGCACAACGTTAATTTCGCTTAAAGAATATTAAGAGCATCAGTATAATATGTTTTTCACGTAGATATCAATGATTTTTTACAGTCTAACGTGTTATTACAATACGAAATAATTTTAGCATGTAAGATAAAATCGACTTACAAAATATATCACCATAATCATTTGCTGAAAATTATTCACTCCGATGATTGGCAAAGGGGATCGTATTCCCTGCGCGCCCTGAATTTTTCAATTCCGCCCTTGGCGCTAATCCTCCAGTCCCTTTGTGGCCCCAGCAAGGTGACGTTTGTCAAAGGGATGAAGAGATGGCGGAAACCACCACGACATCATCCAATCATCAACATCATGTTTGATTATTTCATTGAGTAAGCCGATTCTCAATTCAAACAGGGGTTGCCATGTCAAAGAGTAACTTAAACTCCCGGAAATTTTCTGTAATTGTTTTCACCACTGAAGGGTAGAAAAAAAGTACCTAATTTTTTTTCTAAACCGGTATTACAAAAGTATTACGAAACTCTAGTATACTTTTGATAAAATGTACATGTAAAATATACTTAAATGCAAAAATACATGTTACTAGAGCGTGCCGAAGACACTTGTAACTGGGATAATGGGCATAGTCTTCATTTATAATGTTTTATTATTAGAGTATCATGTACCTATTATCCTGTTAGTGTCTTTAATAAAAAAAGATTTTTCGTAATCAGCATGATGTATAGAATTGAAGCCTGAAGCTGGAAGAAAAGGAACGAAAATCGAAAATAAACTGAATGCAGGAAATGAGATCACTTAGACAAAATGTGTGCCAAATCCATTTTCGTTTCAGTAAAGGATGAAAAAAAATAGGAAGTGATATTAAACTGATGTAAGCATAGAAAAATTGATTAATAAGGGGTGCTTAGGTTATTTGGGCATATTTAGCGAATGAAAGAGGATAGAATGGTAGTAAATAAATATGACGCTAGTGTTGTTGGTGCCAGAAAGAGAGAGCGGACGCAAAATACGTGGTATGATCAGGTTAACCATATACTGGAAGATGTTCCTATTAAGTGCCTCAAAAATGGTGAGAGTTGCGTGTCAGGACAGAAGAGTGTGGTACTCTATCCTCTTTGCCACCCGCAGTGGGAAAACAACGTGAGGTAAATAGACAAGCAAACATGAAAGTAAGTATTTAGAATATTTTGAGTATGTTCAAAATTTTCAAAAATACAATGCTGAATTTTGTCCCCATGGGAACGTCGTTAATCAAGATATACGTACAAGACGTCTAAGTATACCTAGACGTCTCATAGAGACGAATAAATTTTTTATATTGGAAAGTAGGTAGGTATGTAAGTATTTTTGGGTGTTTTAATGCTAACACTCATCGTACGGCTGGCTTAAGTGATCACTTTACACAATGTAACGTTCCACCAACCAATTCCACCCATGATATTTGATTTTTGATATATGATATTTAGAAATTTGATTCGAGAGATGTGGTGGTCTATCATGGGTGGAATTGGTGAACGTTATATTATATAAAGTGATTATGTAAAGTCAGCCGTACGATAGGTCGTATGCCCTATAACACCCAAAAGACTTTCATACCTACTTTCTCATATATATCTAGCTTTGTCTCTATGAAATATATATAAAATATATCTTCAAGCAAGTAAGCAAGTGGCATAAATGTTCAGGGTAGATATAATATTCTCTGTCTGCAAGTAAAGTAATCTACAGATCCGTGTATCTTCATCACGTAATATTTTTAGCTCGGTAAATGAGCATAATTGATTAATCACCCTATTAGAATGCTCTTTTACCGCTCGGTTTGTCTTTGAATTAAGAACGAGGAGTTCTGCAGCCTCAGGCCTGGAGAGAGGCTAGGGGAGGATAGGTATACTCCCTTGTTGGAGGAAACCACTTCCTTGTCGCGATCTCTCAAGAAATCCTTTGTCGCTTAGTTAATTATAACTACTCAGTTAGAAATAATTTCGTACATTTATCGTACATTTTTTTATTTATTTATTTAATATATAGTACAAATACAGTTCTTATATATTTACATATCAGATTAACATTTTTTTAAACTACTTTATAGTCATGTAGGACCTCATCAGTGAAGAGAAGCTCTTGAGTGTGATGGGGGAGCCACAGTTCTTATTATAATATATAGGTAGTAGGTATATACAAGTTATTTATTAATACGGTAAAAAAGATAAGTTGATAATGAAAGTATTCGAGTTATTTTGATAAAAGCTATAGGCTTAAATGATTTATGAATTTAAGTTTGATTTTAGGAAAATTTTAAGTTTTTTGATTTGCTATGCAGAGTTACTGATGCATCGTATCTCGATAGGTAAGTTATTATAGTAATTAATGGCTTTATAAATATAGTGATGCTGCATTTGGATTGTTTTACATTTAGGCATTATAAATTGGTTTCCATTTCTCATAAGTTTGAAATATTCTTGGTTTTCTGTAAGGTTTTTTCTTGGCATATTTTTATTATGGAAATATGCTTGAAAATATCATCTACGTTTGGTACTGGAAACAATTTAAAGAGTGCATACGACGTTTGATTTAAAATTCAACAATGACAAAAGCTTAATTTAATTTTGTAAACACTGTAAACGTTTGTAACATTGAACATTGAATAAACATTTGAATTAGAATTAGAATTTTTGAATTTGAATTCGATAATCCCGAATAGCAAGCGTCGCCAAGGAGATCAAAGGATTCCACTATTTGGTGGCACCATGATATATCGTCTTTTCTAGTTATTTTTCAAGGACTATTGAAGATTCTCCAAATTGTAACAACCTTTAAAATAAATTACAATTTGGGCATGGATGCTTGTGACAAATTGAATTCTAGGATTAAGGCTAAATCCAAAATTATGGTCATCATTACATCCTTCTAAAAGTAAGTATCTTCGGTATAGTTGAGTGTTCTGATTTTAAAATAAAACAGAATTGACGCACAAATAAGTATTAAAGAAAATATTATGGAATTTAAAGTTTCGAAAATTGCAACATATATTTTGATATTTGAAAACCTCATGGCAAAAAGTTGTTAACTAACATTTTTGTCAAAAATGAGTTAATAAGCCCTCTAAACTAAATAATGTACGCTCTTTCTATTGGAAATAAGTTCGGAACTTAAAAATAATTAGAACATGTTCAAATCATAGGGACTTTTAATACTACACTTTTTAATAAAAATCGAATCAGTTACTAATGGGAAGAACGTGTTATCTTCAATAAATAACATGTTCATGCCATCGTTCTGAAATTAACACGCCTTTTAATTTGATTGGAATATTTATGGTTAATATAAATTTTACTCTGGCAGTACTGTCATATATTTGTTTTTATTTGAAGACTATTATAATATGTACTTATTTACTACTTTTCAATAATTTTAAATGGTACATACCATGTTTTGTTTTATTAATTAACATGCCAGGTATTTTGTAATTTTGAATAATGGATAGTAAAAACGGATAGCATTTGAAGGGTTGTTTGATGTTCGTGTTTTACCAATTTTAAAAAGGTGTTACTCTATTAAAAATATGTTCCAGAGGCGAGAAAATGGTTGTTAACTACATTTTTTAGGGAAAATTAGTATTTTTTATTTTTTGTGCATAAATGCATATTTTTTAAATGTAAATACTTTTTTGATATTTTAGTGACATAAATCAATAAAAATTAATCTTGAATTAGCAATAACACATATTTTTCAAAGGCGAAATGCAAATGTCTAATTATCTCAAAATGACTTGAATGTTAGTTAACAACTTCTTTCCATGGGGTCTTCATTTGATAGGTGATATCTACGGATGAAGTGTAAAACATGGACAAAATTCACATGAAGATAATTTTATTTAATACCAAATATTTACGTCAATCACAGACAATAGAAATATGATAAATACTGAACGTAGGAATTTTTGTAATTATTATTGCACAATATTTTTTTTTTTTAAGGTTAAAGTTTTGTTTTTGGTATACACTAGCTGTAACCCGTCAAAATTGACGGTACTTATAATAGCATTTATTTAAAAAATATTTTTTTTCGTAAAAAACATTAAAAAAAAATTAAAAATTAATTTTGCAATAAAAAGTTACGGACTTTATTCAAAGTTACGGGGACAAACAGATGGGCGGACGGACGGACAGACAACGAAATTTTTATAATTGGGATATTTTCTATGGATCTTGTTGATATTGTAATCAACGTGGCAAGGTTTAATATTTTCAAGGTTTGTAGAAAAGCATATAATATCATACCATATATATAAATATATATAGTCGGTGTATCTACCGTCGGGTATGCCAAAATGAACATAGTAGGAAAATACCAGGCTGTTCACTGAGAGAAGATGTTTACATTGAGGGAAGCTTATTTTATTTTAAGTTTAAGCTTATTTTATTTTTATTTTAAGTAAATTTTGTTTTGCTATATTGCGTTAATTTTTATTATTTTTATTCAAAAGCATCTGATTCTATTATTATTATTTCCATTTTTGCATAACATTTAGTGTATGTTATAGTAAATTTTTTTAGCCACAAAATTGTTTTGAATTATAATATTTTTGTGAAGCGCCCTTGAGATGGTTGTCATAAAAAGGCGCTATATAAATCATCAAATTATTATTATCATTATATTTTTTACCCACGTATTTCAATTTTGTATTATATTTTTCTCATTCAAATGTTTGCATTGAATGGTATCATTATTGGCAAATTTCAAAAAAATAATTATAACACATTATATTCTACACCTACGTACATACATTATAATGACTGTTGGAACGAATGAATTTTTAGAAATAAGCATAATCATTTTAGAATATCCAATATATTAGGTTCTTACATATGAAATTGGCGTTTAGTATGGGAGGAACATAAAGCCGATTTTTTTTTATTATAATATATTTATTTAATCAAAGTATGTACCATTGCTATCTATGCACTTTTGCCATCTCATAGATAGTTCATCGATCCCTTTACTAAAAAAACCATTCGGACGGGAATCAATAAAATCTTTGAAGGCGGTTTGGACTGCCCCATCGGAGTTGAATTTTTTCCTTTGCAAGAAGTTATCCAAATTTCGAAAAAAATGGTAATCTGTTGGGGCAAGGTCCGGAGAATACGGTGGATGTCTTAGACATTCCAATTGAAGCTCCTCTAATTTGGTTGCCGTCTATTGTGCAGTGTGTGCTCTAGCGTTATCATGAAGCAGCAGTGGCCTAGAGCGATTAACCAGCCTCGGTTGTTTAGCAGCTAGCTTTTCCATCATGGTTTGCAGTTGCTGACAATAGACATCTGCCGCAATCGTCTGGCCAGATTTAAGAAAGCTGTAGTGAACGACACCAGCACTAGTCCACCAAACGCTCATAAGTAACTTTTTTGGAGTCAATTTTCGCTTGGGGCACGGTTTGGCTGGTTCGGCAGGGTTCAGCCATTGCGATGAGCGCTTCCGATTATCGTACAGGATCCACTTTTCATCACAGGTAATGATTCGATTTAAAATCCCTTCATTATTGTGCCGGTTGAGTAATGCAACGCAGCAGTCAACGCGCGTTTGTTGATTTGCTTCACTCAATTCGTGAGGTACCCACCTTTCAAGCTTTTTCACCTTACCAATTTGCTTCAAGTGAATTAAAACAGTTTTATCACTAACACCGCAGCCTGCAGCTAACTCGGATGTGGTTTGCAATGGATCCGCTTCCACAATAGCCTTCAATTCTTCATTATCAACTTTGGTCTCCGGCCGTCCAAGGGGCTTGTTCTGCAGGTCGAAATTTCCAGAACGAAAACGTTGGAACCAAAAACGCACTGTGTTTTCTTTTGCGGCACCGTCGCCATACACATCATTAATTAAAGGCGAGAGTCCTTACCACAAGACCAACAAGCTACTCGAATTATTACTCTTTGTACGTCCATTACAGCTACAGTCCAGATACAGCAGCATCGAAACCGGTCGACGTCAAAAATAATAAACGTGGTTTATACAAAAATTTGAAAATGTCATAATTTTTTCAGGTTTCCAGCAAGCACGCGCGTATCACATTCCGCGAAAGAGCAAACCTCGAAGAGAACACCTCGGAATAAATAGTCACCAGATAAGTGTCGGATACAGCGGTCGCGCGCCCCATAAAGCTCGGCCAATCAACGCCGCGCCGCAATAATCGTCAACATGTCGGGCGGCCTGTCCCGCGAGATGGTTCCCATAAAACAATTAAACACCGCCTCGCGTGTGGGCCGGCGCATGAGCGTGGATGAGGAGAGCAATCTGCATACATCACGAGAGGTCGCATAATGTGATTGCGACGCCAGGGATCGCGCACCGCGCAGGCGCGACGCAAACAATGGGACCGAATTCAATTCAATTTCTCTTGCTTTTTTTTTTTGCAAATTTGCTCAATTTTCGCATGTCTATGACAAAAATATAACACGTCACCTACATCGCACTGTGCCAGGCGCGCAAAAGTAGAGAAGGGTTGAGATCATTTTGACCACTTTAAAAGTTTTAAGTTATATATTATTATCACGATACGGTAAATAAGCAGTAAATGGATGTTTTGGAAAAAATCGTGCGCGCAAAATCCCGTCAATATTGACGGGATATCATAAATATTTTAATGATGATCTGTCTTATGTGTTCTATTAAATGTGCTTGCGTTTATCAAAATTTGTATTAATTACTTTGCAAATTAATTAATTTGTACTAAATTATTATATTGAAAAAAAATACGTATAAAAGTGACAATTAAAAAATCAAAAGTAATTATTCAATGGAGTATAATTATGTGTAGTAATTATGAATAAAATAAAATTATAAATAATATAAATTTAAAATCAATGTTAAATATAATAAGCCATATAATATTTAAAATATTTATCCAAAGTATTGTACAAGTTTCCAGAAATAAAAGCAACTGCATTTAGTCAAAGATTTCCCATAATTTAGAAAAAATCGGAAACATCTAGAATTCGGTAGAACTCACGGAAACATATCAAAAGATTCGAGATTTAATATCTCATATAAATTGCTTAGCAGCGGAGGTGAGCAAACAGCAAAATAGAATATTTTGATTGCTGGCGATTTAATAGAAACAAGCGAATATATTGCGAACTGAGCATAAAGAAGCTATAGACGAAATGGCGCTAATAAAAAGCACCTAGCATTTGTATCCAGTGGCAGTTATAAATAAAAGTTTATACAAAAAATAAAAACAATTTCGTCTCTCACCGCCAGGAACCCTTGAGAGTTTAATGTCGTAAATTGGCGTTCATGTATTTTTGCGATAATCATATTTTTAAACATATTTTAACATGAAAGAACATATAATATTAGAAACATGCCAGTTTTGGATTTCATCAGTCAGTATTTGAATTTACAGTGAAGTTCATAGTATTTCAATTCCTCTCCCCGATAATTATTAGAATATGAAGCGCTATACGTCAGGGGGAAAATACATAAAAAGATTTTTGTATTAAATGAGACCATTGTACTAATTTATTGGTAGAAATAAGCAGAGAAAAGAATCCCACACATTTCGTTTCGCATCGCCCTATGACCTATCCACGTTCGTACGTCATCTCATTGCATGCTCGTCGATTGTTGATGCTTTTGTCACGAAGTTCTTCCAATATCTGGTTACTTGTCACGCCACATCTTTCGCGGACGTCCACTATAATTAATATTGTTTACCGACGTGTATGCGAAAGGAGCCAATATCAGTGTAAACGATATTCATCGAATATTGAATGAAGGTGTATGAAAAAAATTGGAGACGATCATATATAATCAAAGATAATTACTCATAAATAAAACTAAGTATACAACCAATATTGACTAAGAAAGCTTATGTACGAGGATGCACGGATATTAATTTATTTATGTATCAGAACATAAGTTGATGTACATGAAGTCTTCGGGTAAGTGAAGACGAATATATTTTGCAGTGGACCGAATATATACCGAGAGTAAGTGAGTCTAGTAACTGGCATAAAGCTCTCATAAATAAGAGAGAACAGGGTCCAGACTAAAGGGAAGACTAAGACGGATATAGGCAGACTATCAAAAAAAATCTTCACGAGATTGGGGAATGCCCAGCAGACTGGATAATAAAAGGAAAGATGTCAGAGATAGGTGGCACTTTCTTTATGATTGTCATGGACTTCCATGAGATTGCTAAAGAAGAGAATAAGAGCAGAACCTAAGGTACGTGATTTGATATACTTGGGACCAATCTTAAGAAATGGGAAATGTGACGCCAAATTCCAAAGGAAATTAGTATGGTAGTCAGCTACGCAAAGCTGACCAAAGTTTCAAAAAATCGTTTAAGAAACGTGAAAGTCTAACCTGTTAAAATCCTAATGTACTTCAAATCTAGGTACGGAGTCTTTTGACGTCATATGCTGGGATACTACGGACTGTGAGATGAACAGCTATTCTTTAGGAATTCCGTACTGAAGAAATGCTCTTGATTCTAAAATATCTCGACCGTACTTTGAGCGTGGTGCTAGAAGAGACACAAATATCCTGAAATCGGTTGATCACTGCAAATTCACAAGGATGAAAGGCAAGAGGTCGTCTTCAATAGCCTTTCTACACGTCAGACTATACAAGGCCCAAGTTGCGAAGGTTGCAAGCAAGCAATTCGCGCTATTAAAGAGCACTAGAGAACCACGATGCTCAGTCATGAGCATATAGACACAGAGAGAGGAAAAGAGATCAGAATAGAAACACACTTAGATCAATCAGGGACAATAACGACCTGTTCGCCATTTGTTTATTTAAATACTATTAGTAAAAAAATGAAAACTATAAAGAGAAGTCTTTGACCAGTGTAGCATTTAAATACTGAAATATGGTCGCACTGGAATATTTATAATATATCATGAATATCATGAATTTGGTTTATGAAAAGACCCTTCGGGGATATTTGAGTTAAATCTTTTTGAAAAATCTGATTTACTTTAATCCTTGTGATTTTGGTATTATTTTATGCTTCTTAATTTGGTATAAAGACGATTTATAGGTTATAAGTTCTTCTTCTTCTTCTTCTTCTTCTTTCTTGGCGTTTCACTCCTATGGGGTGTTTTTGCCACAAAACAAGTGTGTTTCTTCGTTGGCTATGGGTGTGACGGTTACGTTTTTTTTTCTCTTTTATTTTAGAAATTTAAATTGAAAACGATTCGTTTTAGGATAAACATTATTCTGTGTGGATGATTCAATTGTATTAGTAATGGAAAAGAATATGGGGTACATAATGTTAGTTTATTTAATTTTTATAGATTTATACCGTTAGCTTTTAGGAATCGCGCTAGTTAGGTTATAAGTTAAATTGTATAAAAAGTGTAATAATCAACGCCTTACAGTTTGGTCACATGTTTTCCCACTTTCCCATAGTAGTCGAATTCTAGTCTATCTCTGTATTTATGTTAAAATGATCAAAATGCCATGATTTTGGCCCTATCAAAAGATTTTGATGATGCTCCAGAAGCTCCATACAGACTGTATAGTACGGAAAAAAGTATACCGGGAATTAAGGTAGCATGGTAAAATACGTCATTTATAATGCTAAATAATATTTTTAAATTATATAAAAGGTATCCACGAGATAAAAAAAGCTCAAGGTTTCGATGCACAGATAATTTTATCAAAGCAGCGGGAATAACAGGGTGAAATTGGCAGACCATCGAAAATTGTGACAGAATCATACAAAGGAGACTTTCAATTAGTGAACCGAATTAACTGACAATTTCATCGTTTCAGTTCCTTGCGGTGACGGAGTCGTGTGTGAGCGTGTACAAGTATGCGTGTATACGAGGATTAGCTGTGTGAGAATTTGGATAGTTTGAGGATGTACTGGATTTGCCGATGGCCGGACATCGAACGCCACTCAATGCGACAAGCGAATCGAGCTCGCCCGCAGGTAAAGTGTTAACTTACGATAATGTCACACGGTACACGGGGCTGCAAGCTCACTCTTAAGTCAAAGTCAAAGGCGAAGCTTTTGTTTGACCCCTTTGTTGCTGCTACGGAAAATATCTACAAATAATTTATTTTCGATAATATTGTTTTTTTTTTGACTTGCATTAATAACTTGCGGCGGCTCTCGAAGCGCAGTGGGTATGACACTAGCTTCCCACACCGAGGGTTCCGGGGTCGATTCCCGGTGAGGTCACAATTTTAATCTATGTGATATTCTCAAGCCTGGGTGTTTTGCGATGTATTTCGCTTCTGTAATTGGCCTGTTAAAAGCGTAAAAAAATACATTAATCTTGAAATATAACTTTATAATATAGACGAGTTTAAATGAGGGATATAAAAGCAAAAGCAGCAATATTAAAAAAAATAAAGCAGTCGTCGAGGATTACCAATTTTGAATATACTGAATTCGAGATTTTATAGGAAATACAGCCTATAAATTTATAGGAAACATGACAAATCTGCTGTGTATGGTTTTCTGGGATATTCTGCCGTATGTGACCTCTCTGGCCAACGTTTCGGATCCCATTGCACACACGTCACGGTCACATATACATGGCAGAATATCCCAGAAAACTATACACAGAAGATTCTGAACGGCCGTGAAAATCTAAATACATTTTTATGACAAATCTAGAATTCAGTTTGTTCTATATTAGTGATCCTCGGTAACTGCATTCAAAACACTTTTTTACATTTTTTTTGGATATTGTTTCCTTTATAGCCATCAATTATATTAATACAAGTGACTTTACGAGTACTTCATATAACATATTGTCACGGGACTGTAGAAAATGAAATAATTTCACGCAATCAAAGATTTTACAGCACTTTGCACGTTTTACAGTAAATTAGAAATTACTAGAAAGTTTTAGAAGTTAGTCGATCATACACGAAAGTTCGCGAAATGACATTTCTTATTTAAAGCGTGACGTAACCGCTACACGGGAGAGTTGTTTTGACAGAAGAGAAACTAGAGATAATCGAGCGAAACAGACAGCGAGCGTTATTATGCGCATTACAAGGGGCCAGCGAAATACATTACAAAAAATTACAAAAGTACCTACTGGGCGTTGAATAGGGAATAATTACACTTAAAACTTGATATATAGTGGGTACAAACATATTTGTGTTACAATAAATTTTGCAAATATATATATATATAAATATGGGCATTGATATGTGATAATATCGTTTAATTGTATTTGGCAAAAACATAGTACGAGTAGGTATTTAATATATTATATAAAGCGAAATTCAATAAAAAATAGCTCCTCTATAAAATCATTAATGTCGTCGTTTTAGTTGCTTTTTCATATATTAGTAGATTTATAAAATTTGCAAAAACAGTATTTTAGATATATAAAACAAAATTAAGATTTTTCAAAATTAATGTTTTTTCATACCATATCACACATGATTGCTCGGTCACTTTAGTCATCAATCCACCTCTTACATCTAACCGTGTATAAAATAAATATTATTACAAATAAAATAACAAAACAGACATCCTTATGGTAGTGAATTCAGACATAATTGTTTGTCTACTACGACAAAGATTAACCCATAATTTCTAAGTCATTAGCGAGCGACACATGATACAGTTTTGCAAGATACCTGTAATACTAGATATGTTTATATATATAAATATAAATTTTAAAAATCATAACATTCTCTAAAAGAGGAGAACACCATTATTTGGATACAGAAAGTAGTTTTGATTAAAAATGAGATTTTGACGGACGCGAGCAGCGAAGAGGTTAAGGTACTTCCCCAGGCTCGAGTGTTGAGTATGCGATGTAAGAACACGAGCACACTATCCGACAATGGGACGATACTGATATGAAGGTGTCAGGGCGGAGGACATACTATAGGCGGATACCGTTATCTTTTATTGGTGTTACAATGTGTGCGCATACCTTTATGTGGTTAATGTAATCATTCGCACCCATAAGGTTACTCGTTGCTCAGGTTTTGCATTAATAATCATAATTATAACAATTTTTATCATAGCGTGTACTTATTCTAGATTATTTTTATTTGTTTGTTAATATATTATTTTTATTCGTATTAATCACCTTAATATAATTAATTCGATATGAAATCTTTATTATAAATAATTAAATAAAAAAATTTACATACTTCATTATTTTCATATTTTCCTCTTTTACTTACGTTATTTATTTATTTAACATTCCGAAATATTTTATAATCAATTTTAATAGACCACTTCTATGTATGTAAAGAATAATATTAAAAAAATAGGCCATTTTTAGTTATTTTAGTATTTCTCATACATTGCGATTATAATTTTTATTTATTGATTTTTTTTACGTAAGATTGAAAAAAACCCTATTTTATATTTGCTTGAATTGAAAATAATTAGAACTCCACACAAAACACGTAACACCACCCTTTCTCTCTCCCCACTATGTATGTATGTAGGTATATTATATAATACTAAATGCATTCATTCCAAATTTCGCAAAGTTACACTTTAGGATCCAGGGTAATAACGTCGGCATCCCTGGCGACCACACCCATTCCCCTTTTCCCCAAATTCATATAAATTTATGTGTATCCAATTTTTTTCAGCTGAAATCTTGGATTATGAGGAAAATGTAATGATGAAATGTAATGAATGACATCTTTTTAATTTTGCATTCACCAAATTTTGCAAACAGATTTATTTGTCATTATTATTATATTTTATTTTTTTTAGGGAAAAGTAAGTATAGAAGTCTTTGGGTGTTTATAGCGTTTACGAGCTATCGTACGGCTGGCTTAAGTGGAGTGGGGACATCGCAGCATGACTTTTACGTAACCAATTCTTTGGAAAAAAAATCGGAACACCACACATATTTCACAATTTTTCAATCACAATTGTTATCATAGTATTCATATTTTGATATATCATAAAAATCTGTAGCATAAATATTCTATTTTTTTTCCAAAATATACGTTTACAAAAAAGTCATGCTTCAATGTTCCCACTACACGCGCCTGCTTTACACAATGTAACGTTCACCATTTGCACGCTCGACAGAATACCACATTTATCAAATTTTTGGAAGTTGAATATATATTAATATAAAAAATATATAATTTCGTCTCTATTAGACTTCTATAATTTATTATGATTGATGATGTCCCCTGGGATAAAAATCCAGTACTGAATTCCTTGAAAAATTTGAACAAACTCAAAATATCTATTTTGAGTTTGTTCAAATTTCGCTTCGGTTCAGATTAAATTACAAATACTTACTTATTTGTAATTGAATCTGAACCACAAGCGAGGCGTCGCACAAACTGCACTTAATAAATAAAATAAAATATTTGGTAAAGGTCAAAGGCTTTGTAAATTTTATAAATTTTCCATCAATTCAGGTCTCCCGTTTCAATTCTGCCAGGAGCTACCGAGCGCACCCGCGTTACGGAGAAAATTGAAATCTTTATCACATCACAGCTTCCGCTTGTGACGCGACGAATGTTATTATTACGGATCCCAATGTACCGGAACCTGCCGCCTACCATCCTCCGTTCAACTCCTTTGATCTCTAATCATCGGGTGTTGAATAATTGATAAGGCTTCGTGAGATATTTTCACGTATGTTTCGGAGGGAGGTAAAGTTAAGCGTTACGGCAACCCTCTGAATGATTTTATTTCACTCCCTTAACACTATTTATTATAATGCGCATTAAATTATTATTATATTCGCTTTAATATTAAATAGAATATTAACTAGTTTTAGCCTTTGAAAAAGAAGGCAGTGAAATTAACGAATTTTGAGCAGCATCATATAATAAGTGGTGTTTACTTCTATTAATTTATTTTTCCAAATGATATACATTTCAAATTAAAACCGAAATAACGATACTCAGGAACAAACCATAAGGCCAGTAGAGTGGTAAAATACAGCATCGAAAAATGAAAATATTTAAAATAATCCGTTATACACAGTATTCACTTTTTAAGCTATTAGTGAAAATTAAAATTTCTTGATTTAAAAAAATTTTGAGAAAAATTATTATATAACCACAATTTATACTTCACTTCAATACAATTGAAAAAAGGATTGTAAACAACTTAAGACACTACCCAGCAAAAAATCAATAGTAAAAGTTACCTGTGGCCTTAGTACTATCAAGGAATAATTATAGCATAGCAAAGGGTAAATACGGTGCAGCGTCATTTGTATTGAAAATTCAGAAGTGAGGATTGTAAGAATTCACTGGTAAAAGATTCGTGCCTTAAGGAAAAAAGGCATCTATGTTGTACCACAAATGCCAGTTATGTGCAAACGCATGTCGCGTATGATTATAAATACGATAATATCGACGTTTTTTGGAATAGTGGTCTAAGCCATTTGGGCTTATCTAATAATAGTTTAGGGAACGTGATTTCGAATCCCAGGTCGGTCAGTTTAAAAGAAAAGACAAACCACTTTATCTGCTGAACGAATACTCTACTAGGCCATTACGTTAAGGACATGACGGTACATAATGCAGACAAATTCCGATTCTAACTTTTCTCCTCTTCTTCTTCGCGTTACCTCTAAATTTTTAATTTATTAAAAATTTGATTTTTTTTCATGTTAGTTATGTTTCATCTTTCAATTACCTTCTATTATTGTTTTAATGTACTCTTATTTTTAAACAATATTTATTTTTTATTCATTATAAAAGTTTTCAAATTATAATAATCTTTTGCTTGCGTAAGTTTAGTTTTTCACTATCAAACTTTTTTAATCCATTATCAACTGTATTTTTTGCAAAAACTTTTTTTGTTAGTATAATCTTTATTGGATTTAATAGTCTATACTTTTTGTCTTTCAATCTTTAATTTATTTAGTTTTTGTGAATTTTTGTTTAATAAAGAGATGAGCACTTCACATAAAATAAATTGTTATTAAAAGGAAAAAAAAATAATGTGTGTTTTTACTCCCTTTGTCTCGTGGCGTCTGCTTGCTTGCTTGCCGGCTTGCCGTCAAAAAAACTTTGGATCGATTTTTAACCCTTTTCCCGTGATCCAATCGAGCTGAAACTTTGCAAGCAGACTCATGGCGACGATCAAGAAGATTTATCAAATTTTCGTTAAAAAAATCAATAATTATAGTATAATTTTGGATTTTTAAAAATTTTAATGTTTTTTTATACAAGTTGTATGGGTATTTCAACGCATATGGTAGACGCCAAACCCGAAAATGAGAAAAGGAGTATTGTAAAAACTTAGTTTTTATGGGTTACTTTTTTTTAAGCAACAGGCTGTGTTTTTATAGAAACATAAAAGTAACGTGCCTAATATATAATACTTACGTATGCACGTATATCCAATGGAATGCACATTAAAAAAATACGCATAATACGCGCTTGCACTGTTCAACAAAGGACTGGAATGCCTTGTCCCTTGGAACAGACCGAACACATTTCGACAGAAATGGCTCCAGCGTGTGACGGGCCGATTTGCAAAAAAATGTATTCAAAGAAGGCCAAGTCCCGGGGTCCAGATGAAACGCTTTCACGGCGCTGCGGGAACGACCGCTAATGACAGAGTGTGACGTCATAACTCGCGCTTTACAGCCGCGATCGGCGGGATTCCGCAAGTGACCGGAGAATACGAGGGGTGTCGCGCGCAATGTTTACAACCGTCGTGTTGTCCCATAACAAGAATTGTCCGATGGACCTGAAAAACTGGTCACAATGAACTCTGGCAATGAGCTGGGTTGCCAATTGTTTTTTTTAATAAATTGTAACAAGTGCCTACGTATGATTTTTAATGTAGAATTTGTTCTATTGGATGATCCTCCAGGATTTATGGTTCAAGTAGCTATGGGCTATTTTTACTCCCTTTATATTAACTCGTGGCGTCTCCTTGCATGCCGTCAACAAAAACTTTGGATCCATTTTTGACCCTTTTCCCGTGATCCAATCGAGCTGAAACTTGGCAAGCAGACTCGTGGCGACGATCAAGAAGATCTATCAATTAAAGTATAATTTCGGATTTTTAGAAATTTTATTGGTTTTTTCAAATTGGAATCATTACAAAAGTTTGATAACTAGCAACGGCGGCAAGATAACGTCGCGGAATATTTTCTAAATTTGAATTACTCCTTCGGTATACATAATAGGTACTTCACTACGAATTTCGAAAATCTAAATTGACGGACAAATTTTTTTAGAATAATCTTCAAAGGATCAAGTTTCTTATCAAAGCTCAAAACATCTGACATTTTAAAAATATATTAAATTACTGTAAGTTTAGTGTTATATTATATGTTTTAATTCGTCTTTAATTATTGTTATATTTTACGAAAGTTGTTGTTTGTTTTTAAGAAAGGGGGTATAATAAAAACTTGGTTTTTACTCCCTTTCTTTTGACTCGTAGCGTCTGCTTGTCTGCCGGTCTGGTTGACTGCCGAAAAAACTTTCGATCGATTTTGAACCCTTTTCCCGTGATCCAATCGAGCTGAAACTTTACAGGCAAACTCGTGGCGACGATGAAAATGATTTAACAAATTTTCATTCAATTTTTTTATAATATATATATATATATTTTTTTTTATTTCAAAAAAAATCCTTGTTTACAAATAAAGGTACTTAATACTAGTTTAACAATAAAATATAAGATAAATTACACATTTTTTTTTGTTAAATTTGTGGATTATGCCACTCCACTAGGCTACGCCTGTCCCAGAGTGGCGTTATAGAACACAATTATAATATTTTTTTGAATTCGTCAGTGATATTTATTTTCATAAGGTAGTAATTATATATCTACAACGTATCAAGTGTAATGTGAGTGAGTCATAAGTCCAAGTGTAAATATGTGTAGAATAATTGTTTAATGTAAAAAGGGTTAAAGTTTTGTTTAAGATTATTTTTTATTTTTCTTAATTTATTTATTTATATATATAGGTATATATTTTTATTTGTAGACATTATTATGCAATTATAGTAAGTAAATTTTCAGTTGCTGTTCTACCTTTGGAGGTAAGCCAGTTGTTTGCTAAAGCTTTTATTTTATTAATTGAGTATAATCTGATTTCCGGGAAGTCTGTTTTAAATATGTTAAATATTTTAGGCCCTATGTATGAGTAATTTTTCTGTCCATATGTTGTCTTAGTTTTTGGTATTTCGTCAAGTGTAGTATAATTTTGGATTTTTCGAAATTTTAACGTTTTTTTTCAAATTGGAAACCATACAAATGAGAAAGGAGTCCGACCGTGGAGAAGGCGCAAAACATGTTTCAATTAGTCTGACACGAGCTATGGGTCCGATCAGACGGTTTCGCCGATGCTTTGCCCCCATATACCAATTATTGCGTTTTCAATATTCTATAAGTTTTAAGGATAATAATATACCATGGAATAAATTTTCCATATGAACTTAAAGCAAAAAGAATATGTTGATAGATATCAAATTGGAAACAATACAAATGAGAAAGGAAATTATAATGAAAACTTGGTTTTTCTGGGTTGGTTTTTTTAAAATCTACTTCAATAGAATTAAACAGCTACAACTAAGATTTCTCAAAATAATCGTTAACCGAAGATTTATTATTACGAAATTAATAGAGACGATCCTAAAAAATCATTTAAATTATCTAAAATTTTGCTAGTTCGTAACAAATATAATTTTTTAATAATAATTGACGAATTTTGTAATGATAATATAAAAAAAATTAATCAAAATTATAAAACTCAGCAAAAGACCAAAGTTATCTTATAGTAGTTATTTATAGTAATAAGAATAGAGAATAACTTTTATGGTGACGGAACAAGAGTTTGTCCTTATACAAACCTACCGATATGCAAAAAAGTATATATTTTACGACTTTACTATTGTGAAAATTAAATATATTAAGCATAATAAATTATAAATAGGTATGTAATATATTTCTTTAATAAACTGCAATGCAGCTTAGTGCGTTTGTTTGATACTATGTAGGTATATACTACACTATCTACACAAATATAGAAATAGCGCGTTCGAAAGAGCATTAGAGAATTTCGGAACATATTATACATAGGAGATTGAAGAGTGGTTTGTTAAACATAGCATGTATCTTTGTGGAACATAACATGTATCAAACAGGAAGAAAATATGTAGGATTTCTTATTTCATTAATATTTCGTTACCGAGACATCTAACGAATTTTTATTTTTACACTTAAGAAGGTGACGAACCAGGCGCGTGTAGTGAAATATGACTTTGACGTTAATGTATATTTTGGAAAAATAAGTTAAATTTTTATATGACAGATTATTATGATATATTTAAACCGGAATAGCGTGAAAAATTTTTGATAGGAGTTTTAAGAAAATGTGTCTTTATTTCCAATATTTTTTTATAATTTTTAACGTAAGGGTCGTGCTTTTTTGTACACGGCTTTGTCCGGGAATCAGGTTTAATTATTAATTTAAAATTTGGATAAGGATGAGGTAGTGCAAGGGCTTGTGCAGGCCTTAAAGAGTTTTATAAGCAAAATTTGGTCCAGGCCGAGGGTGATGATATATCGGGGGGGTGGGGGGGGGGGGAGAATTTGGGTGTGATTGCACGGAAACTGTGTTGTGGTAAGTTAATAAAAATAGTTAAAATTCTGTTCTGAAATAATTCTCTAAATGTCGCCACCGCTTCTCATCTTAATCATCTCATATCTGCAGTCTAGTTTCTCTAACGTTTTCTCTTGGTCGGTATCTAAAATTGATTATCATGGTAGGGGCGTATACTGACATAAAATATACAGATGATAGATTTGAGATAGATAAATAAATATAGATGTAGAAAACTACCTACGGAAAAAATATACATGAAACATAGAGCATATGTGATTAATTAAGGATAAATTATAGAAGTCTCGCAGAGACGAAGCTATTTATATATGAGAAAAGTGGATGGAAGTCTCTTATAAGATGGCTCAGGGTTTACAAACTGTATGAGCTGGCTTAAGTGATCACTCTACGCAATGCAATTTTCCCCAATTCCATAGTAAGAACATACACACATTACCAAATTTTTGAAAGTTCAATATAATATCTTTCGAATAAGAACATTTAATATATTGCAATGGTCTCTGCTAGAGACTGTCTTTATTTTTCCTCATTAACAAGTCAGTATACATAGATTTCGTAACTGGTAATGATACTTCTATATATTTTTTTACGCTTCAACAGACCAGGAGGTCCAATTACAGAAGCGAAATACATCACAAAACATCCAGGCTTGAGAAAATCACATAGATAAAATTGTGACCTCACCGGGAATCGAACCCGGAACCTTCGGTGTGGGAAGCCAGTGTCATACCCACTGTTTATTTTTCAGTGGATTTTTTTAGCAATATTCTTTATTAACGTATACATACGAATTATTACATATCTACTAGAATATGCCAGAAAATCAATATTTTGGATTTTTAACTCTTATATGTATCGGCTATGGTTTCAGTAGGAATGCGGAGTCAGAGTACGGAGGCGTGTAGTCGGAACACCTGATAAGCATCACGAAGTGCACTTTAGCCAGCCTACTTAGAGCAAATGTTGGCCGAGAGCTGCGGGACGTGTCCGGCGCCGATAGATGGCTGCCTCGTCGATAAATTAAGGCGGGAAAACGATTTCAAATTCCTCACAATTTATCTATTTTCCAGAGAAAATATTTCTACATAAGCATCTAGATACGTATTTTGACATATAATGTTTGTAATTTTGGCTTCTTGAATCGTTTTCAATAATTTGATATTATTGTCACGACAAGTAATTGAATGTTTCGGAGTTAACTTTGTGGAAATCCATTATTACAAATTATGAAATAAAACAATGAACTTTGTTTTTTCCACTATTTCATATTTGAGCACTTGTTTCACTACACGTTTCGGAAACGTCAGTTGTCCGTTGTCGTAAACACAATAAATAACATAATCAATAATCAAGTACAACCCTTCACATCACCCCTTCTTACAATGTTCCCGATCTCCCACCACCTAGATACCTCCTCCACTTCTACCGAATCCACAACCCACACACCAGACAACCACTCCCACATACCTCAGTCTTAATTCACCTGATGAAGGAAACGGACGTTTCCGAAACATGTAATGAAACAAGTGCTTAAATATAAAATAGTGGAAAAAAACAAAGTTCATTGTTTTATTTAATAATTTGTTTATTCTCAGGAGACTATATAAACGTAAAAAATATACATAACTGAGGGATTCCCAGCAATAAGGACGATTTACTGTAAATCGGAAATTACAAGAAGGGTCTAGAATAAACGGTGGAAATGCCAACTATATTCGCGAAACATTAGGAAATCCGAAACTGTATATGAACGGAACGACGCCATTGCGGAGGACAGTTTATTGAGACAGTTTGGCGATTACATTGAAACAACTATTAGCGAAAATGCGATTTATCAGCAAGCAGCGAAATAGATTAAGAGAGTACCTACCGCGCATTCGATAGTGAATAAGTGCAATCACAGACGTGCGAATATTCCAGAAGACGAGTATAAAGTATTCCACAGACGAGTGATTAGTGCGAAATTAATGTGAATCAAAGAACAGCGATTTAGTTAAATTTGTGTCCAGTGACTTTTGTGATTAAAATTAAACAGTTTCAAAAGCGTTTCATTTGTCTCCCACTGCCGCGGTCCCGTGGTAATGCCGATTACTTAGTATTTATTTATGTGTATAGCAAACAAACGAAAGTGGCGACTAGTGCGGAGTATAAGCGACTAAAAGAATACCTACCGGGCGTTCAATAGTGAATAAGTGCGATCACAGACCTGCAAATTTTTTAGAAGATGAGTAAAAAGTGCGAAATTAATGCGAATCAAAGCACAGTGTTCCAGTTAAATTTGTTTCCAGTGACTTTAATGAAATATATTTTTAAGCGTTTCGTTTGATGATAATGGCGGTTACGACCTTTGTATTTATTTCCGTGTACAGCTATCGCCTTAGCAATAGCCGACTGGAAGAAATTATACCCGCAATTCTATTGATTAAATAATAATGGACGTCTGGCGGCCTGATGGCCATCATGACGATGGAGTTATTACTCCGCGAGGAAATGTAAACACCTTTGGGCATGTGTATCGATGAAACTATCACGAAATGGCGCTCGGCCTATCGCGGCGCCCGGTGCGAGCGCAGATCGCGCCGGTGTCAACACCACTCAAGTCCGCGCGGTAGTGTTTTAAATAACAAAAATAAGTTTTGCCTTCGAACAGGGCTGCTTTGGAAATTTATGCGCCTCGATATGTATCTAAAAATAATAAAATACATTTAATAATTTCACAATAATGTAATCAGCTGTTACTTTGTGGTTAATTCATTGTTAATTAAATTAAACACAAAAAAACACTTGGTTTAAACCACTATAACAATGAAAATAATATTGGCGATACAGTACAGTAGTGAAAAAGTATATTTGATTCAGTATAATTGCAATAAAATAATATTTTGTAACTTCACGGAGATATTATCACTAAATAATCCATTCGACATTGTATCAATCAATGGAAATTCGCTGCACATAAATTGTAACTACATATTTTTTCAAAATATTAACCATACCAACATGTGTCAAGGTAAGGTGATCGTGATCAAGGGTCTAGATTTACCTTAAATTTAATTAATACGTGAGCAACCAATCAGAGACCGAAGCGTAAAATTAAGTGTCAAACGCGCGAGCATAGCTCACGCCACTCGCGCTCGCTATTTCATTTCTTCTTTACTTTCAGAATAATTTTACTTCATCCAAAATTCAGTGTAAACATATCTTGAGTATTATTTCCTATTAACTCGTACCTTGTATCCATGCCGTATGCTCGCCATACATCACGCGGTACATAACCGAATATGGGGAGATTCTGTGCTAATTCACAATGAGATTCACAACCAAATTTGTGATCTTCAATTTACCAACGCGGTAACATTAACTCTTCTTCTTCTTCAGCCTTCATCTCTCCACTGCTTGATATAGGCCTTTTCTATACCCTTCCATCCTTCTCTGTTATTTGCTTGTTATGGTCATTTCTTCCTCCCCACAGCGGCTGTATCGTCGGCCCATCTCTTTTAACTTCGTTCGTAATAACTAACTAAACAAGACTTCCAAAGTCTCATTTATTCTCCCAAGGTCTCCACTTCAGAACTCTGAGAGTCCATTTTGTGGCATTTGCCCTGATCTGCATATTGCCATTTTAAGTTTACTACGTAACCCATGATACATACCTAATGAAGTACATCATTTCTTATTCGTAAGCTTATTACAAAGCATGGATCTCTCCATGGAACGTTGCGTGCATTTGAGCTTTTTTTACACTTTTCTTTGTAAGGTCCATTATCTCCACTCCTTACGTTATCACTGCTAGTACGCACTATTCAAAGGCTTTTCTTGTTAAGCTAATTAGGATCTTTTTGTATGTAGGAACGTATGTTTGAGTTTGCCAAAAGCAGCCCAGCTCGTTCCTATTCGTTTGTTTACTTTTCTTTGTGCATTTTCCGAAATTTTCCTACAAAAAAATTAACAGGTAACATCAACAACCTTCCGAATATGTAAAATGTCTGTCCGTAATACTCTCAAGGTGCACGTATGCGCACTTTAACAACACACAGAATATTCTTCCAAATTCTCTCCTGTCCTCCGCAGAACTCATTCGAAGGCGTCCATCTCACCGAAGACATTACAAGTGAAATATAATTACTAATGGATCATCGCGGCCATAAAAGCGAAGATACAAAATGGAAGAGCATCATAAACCATCGCGCTTCCCGGCTCGGCATCAACAGATACGCCGAGGAGCTCGGACGCACTACTTCTATCAGGGGTGGGTGCCGTGCACCGAGCAGTAGTGTCTACCAATAGTGGTCACGCCTTTTTCACCCTTCTTCTAGGTTCAAAAAAAGAATTTAAAAAAATGAACTCTAATCCTTACGTGTACTGAGACAGGATGAAAGAAAACAATGATATTTTATTACATTTATTTTTGACATTGTAAAATACAATTTGTTAAAAATAGTTGCTAATAATTGTATTTTGGGAAGGTAGGTAGCAGGTAGGCAATGAATTTTTAAATATTTTTTTAGATGGGTGCTTAATTCACAAATAAGTTCTTTGCCTATCTATTGAGACGTAAAATGATTTTGAACACGTTAAATTGGAAAGAAAAATAGTTTTATATTTAACATTTATGGGTAGGTACTATATAAAATATGTGTAGGTATACCATGAAAACAAGTATCATGTAATCGTTTTTCTACGTCCAAAAAAACTTGAGAAAATGAATGCAGCTCAATTTAATAATCAAATACTATATTAATACGTCAAGTCAAAAGTAAACGGAACAAAAAATTAAGATTCATCGACTTTGGATTTAATTACGTAATCTTTAATAACACATTAGCGTAAGTCCTCTACATGAAAACGAGTTCTGTTCTGAGAATTAAATTTATTCCAATAACTAAACAATAAATAAACTTAGTTTTCACCACTTTTGTAGGTACCTAAAAATATCAACATGTTTCAGAGCCCATGGCCCCTTCGTCAGGATACAATTGTATACTAACACGGGCTCTGAAACATGTTGATATTTTTCAATACAAAAGGTGAAAACAAAGTTTATTTATTATTATTATTAATTTCGATATTGTAATACAATAATTAATGGCACAGTAATTGAACAAAAGCTTACTGACGAACATATGTACATATTTATACAAACAGGACGTACGTGACTACTGTGAACACTACTGAAAGCGTGGGTCGCCAGGTGGCAGATACACAAACTGAACTTGAAATTCCAATACTATTTGAATTTGTAGTTAGGGATATAAATAAATTTCAATAATTAGACGTGAACGTATACGAGTATGATACTGAATATTGACAAGAACACTCCAAAATGGAAAAAATATTATGCAAACTTATTACATCACAAAAAATCAAGAAAATATCATTTAGATAAATATATTATATTACTTACTTGATATTCTTCATATTCATTCTTTTGCACCGCCTTGCAGGAGTCAGTCAGTAGGTCAATTGATTTAGGATCGCGCGCTCACACACACTTTTGGTGTCAGTAATAAAATGTTAAACCAGGATTAGAGGGATCGGAATTAACATTCAGTTAAATGTTTTCGATTTACGAGTTAGATATAAATGAAATTAATTCAATCACTTAAAAACAGTTAAATAAAAAGTGTAATTTTTAACAAAAAACGTGTCTAAATTACATTTCAAACGACGTGGTATTGTTGCACAATGCGATGACATTTCAAAATATTATATTAATTTTTGATAAGCCTGTGACTTTTTAAATTATTTAGTGTTCAGTGATTTATGTGAATTGAAAACAATATATTTACACTTTGAAACATTTATAGTTAAAGAAAATTTGCGATAAGGTAAGAAAAAAATTATTTTATTGCTTTTGTACTAATATTGTCAAACGCACAGGGAATCTAATGTATTATAGACACAACTCACGAAACACCGTTGCTTCTAAGATTACACTCATTGAATAATCAGTTCTGCATTTTATATTTATATCAACAAAAATCCAGACATTTCGCACGTAGAACGTTGCGGATTGCACAATAATTTCATTAAATTGCAGAATATATAATATAAATAATATGAAAATACCTATCAGATGGCTGTCATTGATGAAAACCGAACTTGCGATTAAAAAGTTGACTTTTTATTAATAACTTTGAAGAGTTTTTAAACAAATCATACAACGTTTGACATTTCGTAAAAACCATAGACGATTTCGAACTGGATCATTTGAACGGCTAGAACACCTTGTTATAAACGGCTATAATACGACCGGACTTTTTTTTATCATCAAGTGTGTGACAAGATAATTATTGATCAGTATTGTTTTATTTCTTCAGAACTAGGTGCGCTAATTGACAGCTGACATATCAAAAATATTATTGTTTTGGATGATCTGTTTATAAATAAGACATACATTTGTTTTATCAGGTCTTATGAAGTACGCGATCCATAATATTTAAAACTAACGCGTTATAAAACACCACATCAAGGATCTAGAAGGCGGTGTAACCTATAATATATATACAAGAGCGTCATGCGACGTGGAGTCAGTCATTCGTGACGCTTAACATACGTGATATTAGCAACAGAGCGAGCGCAGTATGACCAGCGTCATAAAACTTCAACACCACATTAAAGATCTAGAAGGTGTAACTTATAAATACAAGACCGTCAAGTAACGCGGAGCAGTCATTCGTGACGCTTAACCTACGCGATATAAGCGACAGAGCGAGCGCAGTGTGACTAGTGTATATTTTAGCGAAGGATTTTAATTAATATTGGATGTTCCTACCGGGGCAAGGAATTTTTCCACGAGCGAATATTGAAAGGAGTTTGCAAGAAAGTAATCTATGCAAAAAATTAAGAAATAGTGTAATTATAAGTGTGTGGAATATTCTAGAAACCGAAGTCCCGGGACAATATATTAAATATTACGGGGGTTGATCCGTGACACCATAGTGTGAAGTGATTTCTGTGTCTTTCGACCACGGGGTGCTTGGCGAGCGGGGAGCAGGGAGCAGCGCGCATTGACGCGGTCGTGACCCGTCCGGGTATTTCATTACGGGCGTTTAATTCCGCTCGTGAGGCCCGCGCCGCTCGCGACCTTCCGCCGCCGCCGCTAGATGCCACCTGCTCACTTTTATCGCTTTCGGCGATGCTGACGTCACTGCGGCGGGAAAATGAAGAAAGAACCTCGGTGGTTCTTATCATTTTATTACATCAGTCTTAAATATTTTATAATTGACAAGAATATACTTTGTTTACACCACTTATTTGTTGAAAATAGCAACATAGTTCGGGGCCAATGATCCCTTCATCAAGACAAAACGTATAATAAAAATTAAAAATCGATGTAAAGATATTTCATATTTACAAAATAAAAAATAATATATTGGAGATGAATAAATAATTAAGTAACTTGCAAAAAGGTCATGGTAATTTAAATTATTTAATCTACTTTTAACACTTCCCTTATTTCCAAAAATTTGTTCAACTGTAATCCTGTATAATTTGTAAATGATTATTAATATCAAAAGAATGATCCATTTCCAAAAGACGATTAGAAAATTCGGAATAATTTTTACTTCTTGAGCACGTAAAGTGTTCTTTAACATCAAAATTTCTACACGTCTGTCTTTTATAAAAATAATTAAAAATAAATTTATAAACCAATTTAAATCATTTATGAAGAAGTTTTTATTAAGAAGTAAATATTCTACTACCGATTAAATCATGTAAGAGCAAAGGTACTTTTATATTGTTTTTTTTTTATATTGGAAAAGATTTATTTTATTTTGTATTTATTCTTTCTTTTAGTAAATGAGTTCATGACTGAACAAAGTAATTCGGTCTTCTGCGTCACTTCACTTTTGATAATCGTGTTCAGGGATTCGAATGCACCACAGCCTAGCGTAGGATAAGCCTCCAGATATAAAAATTTGCTACCGTAGGTAGACATGATTATCGACTGAACGACATTCAGTGATACTCGATGGTAGTAAATCAAAACCGTTATTTTAACCGTTACACAATAACCGTTATTTGATATTTGTATCTCGTTATACAGATGATTAGAAACTTAAGAATATCACTCTTCCAAAGGTACAGTAAAGGGCGCACTAGTAATGTATTTTTACGGCGGATAACACAGGATAATCAGGGGTGGATATGTGTGCGAGGGATGTTTTTTTTAATCTATTTATTTTCCATATAATTATTTTTGAACATCGCTAGCCCCATAAAAGGTCTTAAAGAGACGTTTGTCTACAGGATTTACTTTTAAAGTTTATATTTACTTATTTATTTATTTGACGCCCTTATGGTCTTTTACAAAATATACAAAATATAAAATTAAAAAATAACATAACTCAGATATACAGTTAAAAGGTACAAGTACATATAATAGAATTGTGTAAATTCAAGTGCATGTAATGGATTTGTGTAAATTTTAGATATGTGTAAAATAAAAAGACAAGTTTAAGTAGTGAGAAGAAAATGATTTTAAGTAGTAAGAAGAAGAAGAAATACATTGCAGTTAAAATGTAGGTACATCTTATAGATTTGTGTAAATTAAAAAGAGAAGTTTATGTAGTAAGAAGAAAAAGAAAAAATTATTATGCATTTCCATTTCGTTGAGATGTAAAGAATTGTATCAACTTTGTCCTATACACAGTTATATTATCAGCAAAAATGTCAGCCGCCTCTGCATGTTCATTCCCTAATGAGTGTATGATTATATTTTACATTTACATTTTCACAATTAATATTACCTTATTATTACATTTCATTTTTTAACATCACAAATAATAACATGATACTCATCATTTTTTCGTAGATAGGTCGTCAACCACCTTCTGAATTCCACCACCGATTTTGGAGTCGACAGACATGTTGGAAAGGCGCTTTGCAGTTCATTCAATAGCACAGGCACCAAATATTCTAGTGTGATTACTGAAAAATTACTGTTATCTAGTTACCGATAGTTTTCTGTCCAATTGTGATAAATTAGTTATCAATCATAGATATAATCATCATTGCTCGATGGCATTCATATTGTTTTACGAAAATATGCATACATTTTCTAGTGGGCGTTTTCTATGGGATATTCTGCCATGTTTTTACGACCTTTGGATCTGCAAAGGGATCTGAAACGTCAGCCAGAAAGCTCTTAAAAATGTGGCTGAATATCCCAGAAAACTTAGATCAGAAGATTTTGAGTGGCCGTGAAAACTAAAAATATTTTTCAGCATGCTTATGGCCTTTATGAACTAGCTTAAGAGATCACTTTAGACAAGGCAACGTTCACAAGAACATCCACACAATATCGAAATGTTGAAAGTTTTATTTATGTTGTAAATCAGTTTCTTTCATATGTTCGAATGGGCTGTGATAGATATATCTATAGTCCTTCCCATAACAAAGTAAACATACCTATATATTGAAGAGTAAAAGTTATTATTACGGTTGTTAGACATATTTATGTATTAAACGAAACGGATGTTTTATACGAACCGTATATTTCACTGAGAAGCAAATCTCGACGTTTCGCTGTAGTCTTATCCAGCGTCATCAGGAGAGCGAGACCGAACGACGACCTTGGAAGAAATAATCAGTTCGGCCTCCACCCCCGCGGTGATAGGATGCTCTCCCGATGACGCTAGATAAGACGCCTAGGACTCAGCTCGACAGACTTCAGTCAGTCAAATTTCAAACTCTCTCTGATGGTGTACAAAAGTTTTCAAAGAAAAGCACAGACAATATCACTGGAAGACGGCTCACACTGCGGTCAGCTAAATCGGAGGCACTCTGCAGGCTGGTAGTACCAAGGAGACCTGGAGCCACCAAGTATGCGGAACGTGCTTTCAGCTTTGCGGGCCCAGCTCTGTGGAATCAGCTGCCTCCAGTGTTGCGATCTATGGAGAACCGGGAACACTTCAAGAAGAACCTAAAAACTCATTTTTTCTTGATGTCGCACCTGTAAAGCGCCCTTGAAGCGTTTCTTATGCAAAAACGGCGCAATATTAATTAACATAAACATAAACATAAACATAAACATAAACATAAACATAAACATAAACATAAACATAAACATAAACATAAACATAAACATAAACATAAACATAAACATAAACATAAACATAAACATAAACATAAACATAAACATAAACATAAACATAAACATAAACATAAACATAAACATAAACATAAACATAAACATAAACATAAACATAAACATAAACATAAACATAAACATAAACATAAACATAAACATAAACATAAACATAAACATAAACATAAACATAAACATATAAGACTTCGGAGAAACGTCGAGACTTGCTTCTTAGTTGTAATATACGGTTCGTATAAAATATCCATTTCATTTAACACAAAAATATACATATATAGACTTGCCGCTGGAAATTATTCGATGTTCAGAAATTTATGTCACCTTAGTAGGGAAACGTATAAAGCCGTTGAATAGAAATTCCGTTTTATTACTCGCTGTCAAATACTCCAAAGAAAATAGACACCTTAGAACTGTCGAGTTACCTGTGCATTTGTGCGCCTCGGGGCAATTTGTCATACTCCGAGAGAGGGGCAAATCTTGGCTGCTATTTGTCGTGTCATTAATAACGCGATAAAACATCTCCTGATATTGCTGCTCGGGTCACTTTGTGGGGAGCATCGTTACCGGCCGATTTATTTGATCACGACTCCGCGCATTATGAATGAGCCGATCTCAACGTTCGGAAGGATGAAAGTCGAGCAAATGCAACGGGTTGCAGTTTCTCCAGCAAATATTTGACAAACACAGGCATTACATTCACAATACACCGAGCTGTATTCTTTAGATATACAGATATATTTAACCTCTTCTTCAAACACAGCAAAATTATTTTGTGGTGACATTTTAATTATAATTTATAGAATTAAACTTGGTTTACACAACTTTTTTTATTATTGAAAAAATTCAATACGTTTCAAAGTCAATGGCTTCTTCGTAAGGATAAAAAGAATAGCCTTTTTGCAAATAGTTATCTTTTAAATTTATTTTTATGTTAAGTAGGTACTTTATATTATTTATTTTCCATATATAACTTTTTAATATTTTGATTATCTATACTTCGATTTTTAAATTTTATTTTTGTTATCCTGACGAAGAAGCCATTGGCTTTGAAACATGATGAATTTTTTAATAGTAAAAAAGTGGTGGAAAGAAAGTTTCTATAAATTATAGTTTTAACTTAGCAACATACGCATTATTGCTGATCTCATATATCTATACAAAATAATTTATTCTTATAACTTGGATTCTCCGGAACTCTTATCATCCATATCTTTTCATATACCGGCCAGAAATACCCGTTCACAAGCATTCTTTTACTGGAAAAAAAGCAACACATCTCACCAAAAATACTCCACGATCAACAGACTTTCCATCCTAGGAAACGAGTATGCACAAATTGCAGATATTTTCAACATTAACTTAAGTCGTTACCGAAATCTCCTTAACGAACACTTTCCGTTAATTTATTTGATTAAACTTTGTTAATCATCATCATCATTCTTTGCACTACAACCCTTGGTGGGTCTTGGCCTCCTCAATAATTTTCCTCCACTCATCTCGGTCTAGTGCCAGTTTCGAAGGTCTAAGGCAGAGATATCTTTGAGGACGTTGTCACTCCATCTTAATTTTGGCCTTCCAAAGCTCCTTCGCCCTATTGGCCTTGAGTTCAGCAGGGACTTTGGTGCTTGGTGCTCGGACATTCTCTCCACATGACCCAGCCACCGAAGTCTTCTCAGTTTTATACATTTTGTGACGTTTGGCTCCTTAAATAGAGTATAGAGCTCATTGTTGTAACGTCTGCGCCAAAGTCCATTTTCTAGAACTGGTCCGAAGATACGCCTCAAAATTTTCCTTTCAAAAACGTCCAGTGCTCGCTCATTCCTCTTAGTTAGTACCCACTTTGTTAATACATATATGAATACATGTCTTTGTTCTTACTGATATACACTTTATAATTGTCTTTAGTTAATTTGTGATTTATGTACTTGTACAGATAGGAATTGTGTTATAAATTTCATATGTATGTATGTATGTATATGTATATATTTTTAAACGATCATGTAAGCAGATATTATTCACATTTATAATGTAAACTGTTATCTAGATACATATAAGTTTCTTATTTTATTATAATAGGTGTAAACCATAGAAATAAAATAAATTAATAAATATTGCTTTACAGTTAAGAAGCTGTCTCCATCTCTTTTATTTATATTAGCACGCTTATAGTAGCTTCACTTGTTTGTCTGTTTATATGGACGGAATTTTATAATCGATATTTCACCCACTTTACAATGTCCAATCAAGCTGAAATTTTGCAGAAAGACAAAGGGGCGAACAAGAAGCATGACTTTTTTCTAAGCATATATTTTAAAAAGAAACAAAAATAAGATATACATACGTATGTCTCATAATATTTCAATCACAATGATTAACTTATTATTCAGATTTGAATAATACTAATATTCTGTCAGATAAATATTTAATTTCGTTTTTTATTTTTTCGTTATTTTATATGTTTAAATCAAAGTCTTGCTTCTTGTTCTCACTGCTTGCCCCTGCACAAACGTATTCTCGATGATAATACACAAATGAATCAGATTCACTTTTAAATAAATTAATCCATTATAATTATTTTTGTAAGTACCTCCCCAACTTGGAATCGCATAGTTCAAAAATGACTGGGCAAGAGCATAATAGATAGTTTTGAGTTGCTGTTTATTAAAAATATTACGTATGGATTTAAATAGATAAATGAGTTTTAGAAGTTTTCCCGATAAAAGTTCAATGTAAAGTTTCCAGTTTAGGTGCCTGTCTATTATGATTCCCAAGTATTTCACACTATCTGCATTTTCCAAGGGGGTGCAACCACAGTTTTGGTGTTGGCAATCATGCATAGTCAATTTTAAATCGCTAGATGGCTGCCCTCTTTTATCTATGCTGAATGTCAAATACTTAGTTTTTTTGAGATTGACTGTTAGCAAATTATTTTCCAGCCAGTGTTTTACTATGTTGCAACCCAGTTCAGCTGCTTTGAAAACAAGATCCCATGTTGAAGCATGAAACAGGAGTATTGTATCGTCTGCAAAAGTAACTATTTCCCCCCCCCCCCCGTTGTTAGCTTGCATAAATCGTTTATGTATAGGAGGAATAAAACAGGTCCTAGTTTATTCTTTATATTATTATATTATATTATATATATTAATTATTTTTAGTTTTTTCTTTCTTTCTTCCTTAACTCAAACATAGGCACCCTCACCTTGACTGGTTTCTCTGGTTTAAATGTGTTATAATTACGAATCCAAATTTTATATAGTTACTTTGTAGGTCATAATCCCCTGACGATCGGAGTATACGTGAGATATTTTGAACAGTTGTTCATTTGCACTCTAGGCTCCTGAGAAAATAAAGTCTCCCCACCCCATTTTCTCATACATCTCACCCCCATCTGCCTGGACCGATTTTGCATACATTTTATTACAGATTTAGGGCTTGCGCAAAACAAAGATCCCAATTTTAAATTAGCACTAAACTGAATCTCGGTCAATAGTCAATACTGTCTGCTGGTCGTAAATAATAGTGAAATGGATATCATTAATTGCAATTGTCAGTTTTCTTAATACTCCAAGAGAGTTATATATTCGTTTGAAATGTAATGATGAACATCTGTTACCTGAGAGTAAAATATTAGTCTCGTCGCAATAACAATAAGCACAGATCCCGATAAAGAGATGGTATCTTGCTGGTCGTAAAGCCTACAACAAAAACGGTTGCGACAGTTGTGTTCACAGCAGATTTTGCATCACAAAAAGAATTATATTTCTGCATTACTACAGGAAGAGAGTAGTCCCTACCCCAGAACAATAAACTGAATCCAGCGGTTTATTTTGAGTATATATAAAAATAACCTTTCATAATGCCTATATATATATATATATATATAATATATATATATATATATATATAATCTATACTCTATATCTATATATAAATATATATATATCTATGTTTAAATATAAGTTTTCGCGAAGAGGTATATGCATTATGAAAAGGTTATTTTTCGGGAACTTCGCCGATTTGTAAAAATATCTTATTTTTGCGCTTTATTTCGGTTACATATTTCGGTTACACTGGGATAACCATTCTCAAGCTGGTTTCTCTGACAGTTCAGAGATAAATCTGAACTTTATCTATATATATATATATAGAAGACTGTATATAAATTTTTGTACTCAAAACTAAAGTATAGTTTTCGGTGTACGCTGCTTCCAAGATGATACTGACGAATTTGCCGCTGGGTGGTTGACAGCTATTAAGCCATAGGGTACAACCGAAAAATGAAATAAAAACATATTTAGAAAGTAGACATGTATGTTTATAGCATCACGTAGAGGAATTTCGATATCTAAATAAAAAATGGCGGATTAGCGAATTTTATTTTCGATTTTTTTATGGAAAATTTTCATCATTTATTAAAAAAAATTAGAAGAGTGCACTTTATAAAAAATTCCCTACGTGGTGCCATAAGACTGGATTTTAAAACAGTTTACGACTTGGCGCGTGCAAATCGGATGTATAGTTTTTCTGATATGTTGTCAACCAGGTTGAAAAATGTACTTTTGAGAAAAACGCGTTCAAAGTTTTGCTAAAGGATAATTCAACACACAAACAAAATTTTTTAAATCGCTGTATCTCCACCAGTGTTACAAATTTCTTTAAAATATTTGGTGAGAGCATTAATAACAAATGCATCTTTGAGAATATGAAAATGACAAAAAATATTTTTAAACTTCTAATCTACTAGGAATTTTGATATGACTGTAGCACAGATTAAAAGAGAAAATTACTATCAGAATTTGGCGCAAAAAGGACAATTTTGATATAATTTCAGGCGATTGTTGTTCCAAGGTATGTAAGGTTTTGCAACCTTTAGCGACATGATTTCTGAAATTACACAAAGAGCGGATACTTTTGCGGCAGTATCAAATGATAATCATAGTCCTCTACATTCTTCGGCGCAACACTGGCGTGGGTTGGCACCGCCGCTCTCCTCAGCATCGCCAGCCATCTCCTCGTCATCTGGGATCACGATCTGTCGCTTCCCCCCCAGCATCCAACATATCATCATTAGCTCAAATCCATCGCGCGGTAATTTAATGTACTATAAATAACAGCGGAACTATGGGAAGTGCCGCAGAAGACCTATTCGATGCAATTTCGTCTCCACTTTATGGCTATCCCTCGGATAAATCTTCCGTTCCGTGTCAATTTGCATGGCTTATTTATGGTGGCGACGGCTTCGGCGATAAATAATGTTTTAAATTGCCGTTTTGTCATTTGCATTATCCTGTTTGGCGTTGAATATGATTTTTTTGCAAATTAATTTAATGCGTTTAAGTGCGACGTGGGTGTTTAGATTAAATTGATCGTAAATCTTACGACACTATGAACTCAATCAATCTCGAATACACATTTTGAACCCATATTTGTGGCGGCACAGGTAATTTATAATTCATCATACAAACATGCTGTAGTAAAAAGGGACTGCACATTTAAATTATTTAAAAAAAAATTAATATGCATCATGTATCATGCTCAATGGTGTTGTGAATATTTTGAGTTGGTTAAAAATTTTCCAGAACACAGTGCTGGATTTTTAACCCAGGGGACATTCTTAATCAAGATGTATTATAGTTGTCTCATAGAGACGAAATAATATTTTTTTAAGGGAAAGTAGGTATGGAAGTCTTTGGGTGTTCATAGGGCATACGACGTATCGTACGGCTGGCTTAAGTGATCACTTTACACGATCTAACGTTCACCATTTCCAAAAATGCCAAAAAAAATCTCAAATAGTATCATATGCATTCAATTAAGGGAATCAAAAGCTTTGGGCGCCGGAGGCGCTAAATGATAAATTACAAAACACACCTAAACGAGTTGTGAAACTTAATTATATATACAACTTAAAAATTTGATAAATGTGGTATTCTATCATGGAAGGAAATGGAGAAGGTTACATTATGTGAAGTGATCACTTAAGGGGGGGGTAAGGTTTTTAACTTTTTTTTTGCATTTTATTTTTAATTTTTTAAATAAATGTATAACACCGCAAGAATATGGTGTCAAAATTTCAAGTCAATTGGAGCAAAATTGACGAAATTATGAACATTTGAGCGATACTCAGACTGATTTTCTATACCTGCTCGGGCAGCTAAGAGACGCGCTCACCTTAGGACTACCGGACGTGCTATCGTATTGGAAGAGTTTTGCGTAGACAAGGACAAAAATATGCTGATGATGAAAGCTCTTTGCTGTGTGAACATGGCATCGACGATTATGTGTAAGTATAAAATAAGTGTTGAGTTTTATTTTGAATTTTACAGTGTGCAAAACTTTAAAGCGTGTTCCCCACATCTCACGTTTTCAAAGTCGGTGTCCATCATAACTTCAAAACTACTGCACCGATCCTTTTGAAATTTTGAACACTACTTCTGTACATAATTTACGAGGTAACGCTGTCGAGTTTTTTTCAAATTTGTTATTAATTTTTATTTTTTAATAACAAATTAGTCGATATTTTTCGCAAAAAATCGCGTTTTTTCCTTCAAAGTGTTCCAAAAAATTGAAAAATTGAAATTTCAAAAAACCCTCCCAGCGTTACCTGGGAAAACCTATTATCTAACGAATGAACTTTGATTTTTT
>JADDOH010025111.1:0-42132 GCA_016648135.1 Agrypnia vestita | reverse complement strand
GTATTTCTATAAAAATGTAATTAAAATTTCAAAAACAAAATATTCTCGACCGAAAAAAAAAAATTCGATCCTGCTAGGATTCGAACCTAGAATCTTCAGATCCGCAGTCAGACGCGTTATCCGCTGCGCCACACATCACACCGACAACCGTGGCAATGTTATTGTATACAAAGTGAAATCAGCGTATTTATAATATAGATATATATATATGTATACACGAATAGCATACGTAATCCATCGCCAAAAAAAGTGATACAAAAAACACTGTTTTGGGTCGCACGGTGGGAGAAATAGGCGTAAACGATGAAACAGGGCCGTACTCTGTCAAACTGTATTTGTTTAATGAATGTTAATGTTTTATAGAAAAAAAAACGGTGTTATTTTTAATGAGAAAGTACTGCTGAAATTACTTATTATAATCGTAGATGCGAAATTTATTTAAATGTTATATAAATCATTGAATTATAAATAAATAATATGTACCTGTGATATGAAAAAACTTGCTAGCGTTCTGAAAACAAGGCTTGAACCAAAAATCTGCAGACCAAACGTCGTGACCACTAGACTACCTACTGCATCAAATAAATAAATTATTATGTTAGTATTTACGTAGCTATTTAGTACGTTAATGTATTTTATACAATAATATTTGTTATCTTTAATAGTGATGTTTATACATTTATTATATAATAGTGGAATAACGGGTTATTTAGATGAAATACGTTATGACCGCCATAAAAGGCATTAATGTTTGTATTTTTTTATAATTTATAATTTTTCATTAATTTTTATTTTTAAACAATCATAATTTTATTTTTAAAACAAATCTACTTACATAAAATACAAAAAATCTAAATATCCAAAAAAAAAAAACGGTTGATAATTTGCATGATAATAATTTTTGGCTATATCTAAAAAATAAAAAATTTAATCTTTATTTTCAACACAAATTGGTTTCTTAAAGCAATCATGGCGCTACACTATTTGTTTCGTCACCAAAATATACATTTAACGATTTGGCAGTGTTTTATATAAAAAAAAAATGTCTTATAAATTTGAATTGATTTTATATGAATATTTGTTTGAATTAATAAAGAATGTGTTTTATTTATTTTTAACGAGCAAGTACTCGATATATTATTATCAAGAAAATTTGAAAACATAGTACGTGAAAAAATGTAACTAGGGAGTTCTGATGTTTGTTTTAAAATAAAAGAAGTGACAGGTATAAAAGGAAAATTATCGATGAATTGGCTGACTCTTTCAACGCAATACTTCGTCGTGGCTATGTCTTTTGATACTCGTGTATTCTTTGATAAAGCCAGTTTTCGTGTAATTGTCTTTTTTTAAACCTGATCTATATTATAAAATTGTTTTAATTCACTCGCGCGAATTTTAGAATCGGTGAATTTAGTAATTTTCAAAGCCGATCTCGGGAAGAGAAATGTTAGTCTGAGGATTGAACATATTTCGTCTGGCCCGGGTTTGGTAGAAACATTTTGGTCCTCGAGCCGGACAGTTTGAGCCGGACATTGAGGTCAAACACTATTACTAAATAATCGACTTGCATACTTTAATTTAATTTTTGATTATGACATTTAATATGTTGCCGCCGCAATTTGTTACCGAAATGCATGTTTTCTTTTTCTTAAAGAGAGTTTACTTTTCCAGAAAATTCCAATTGATTTCATTATTTTCGTTTTCTATGATAACTTTTTTACTCTCAAAACAATTTCTTATTAATTTTAACATATGATATGCGTCCAAAGAAATTACAATTTCTTGTTTTGTAGATGGATGCTTAAAAGTTGGCTTTAAATTATCATAGTCAAATGAGCATCCTAGAATTTTTGCCATTGATATGTTAACGGGACAGCCATTAAAAGTTAATGAAACTACTTCTACGCCAGCTGCATGAAATTTTTCTAAACATCGATTTATCAAAGATGCACGCTATTGACCGTTAGTTCCTTCCACTTAAAATATGCTAATTGGAGTTTGAAATTCGAATTTATGGCAGTCAAAAAAAAACACTAAAGTATCTTTTGCTACCGCAAGATCATCATCGTTGATATCGGTACCCATATCTACGTACCAGTAATAATTTTCTCCGTCATATTCGATGTGCTTTCTGATAGCCATTTCATCGAGCGCTAATTTCGCAACAATTTTATATTCAGTGGAAGAAGATTTTAAGAGCTAAGAAGCTAAGAGCATAGAAAGCTTCAGAAATAAATCCCGGGTTACCGTTTATACTTTGGTACCACCTTTTAATGGACTGTTCCTGGCTGGACCCCAAAAAATTCCAAGAAATCACAAAAGTTGATATTTTGCCGTGCAAAGTTCTATGTTGTATTGCTAAACTGTCTAAAGTTGACAGAAGTTATTTAGTAATTGAGCTGAAGCAGTTTGTAGACCAATATGAGACTTTCATAAAGACTGAATGGGATGAAAATGACAAAAATGAACAAGATAAGCCAAAGCTGAATCATGATGTAGAAAAGAGTGAGGATTATAAATTAGAATTGCAAGAAAAGAATTATGTTCACTATTTAGTGAGAAAAAAGGTTTTAGATGTTTAGCGTGCGCTTTTTATGTTGTTTCTGAATTATCTCAATCAGGGCTCTTTACTAATCTTTACATAGCTTCTAAGTTTATATTAACCAATCCCTAAGAATGTTCTTAGGTTTCCACGGCCACTCAGAATCTTCTGGTTTGTGTCTTCTGGGGTACTATACCGTATACACATCAGCCCTGATGATGGACCCTGCAATGGGATCCGAAATATCGGCCAGAAGACACAAACCAGAAAATAACTCTTCCTTGTTACTTTTGAGCAGATCTTTTCAAAATAAAAAATAGGCTTAGATCAACTTTGAATCAGGAGTTAATGTCTAATCTTTTGTTTATAAATATAATTAAGTATTAATTTAAGTAAGAATTTAATTATCGATGAAGTGGCAATTTAATTTTCATTACGATGAACTTAAGAAAAAAATGATGGTTTAGTGCAGGTACTAAAGGATAAATTAATGTTTTAAAGAGCTTAATATTAATCCTTGAATAAATAGCGTGATTATTTCCAGTATACATAGTATTTGTCAATTACATATTTAACTTATACCTTTGATATAGATAAAAAATAGGCCTACTAGCAGCTACGGCTTTGAAGCCACGTATTTGAAATTGCTTGCACATAGCCCCCTGACCCACGTTAAGTAGCTCAATCAATGTATGTGAAAATTATAAGATGGCCGATAGATTCCTGCCTATGTTAAATGTTCAAACAATCAAGACCTAATATCAATAGTTATGGAGATATGCAGTATCAAAGATTGCACTCTTTTTTCAATATTTCTGACTTATTTTTTGCAAAAAGTTGAACTATCATTACAGTAACTTTTATCGATTATGAAAAATTTATTTGTTTCAATAAAACTTAAATAAAACGATAAAAACCTTGTAAAAAAAACTTTTTCCAATTTTCGCAAGGTTTTTATCATTTTATTCTACTTGTATTAAAGCGAATAAATTTTTCCTAATCTAACGCAAGTTACTGTAATGATGATAGTTCATGATAGTTCAACATTATAAAGAAATGCAAACTTTGATATTGCACATCTTCATAAAATGCAGGGGCCTCTTCACTAGTTCTCGCCGAGGGCCCCCAAGAGTGCCAGTGCGCCCCTGTCGCTCTAGCCAAAGCGAGGTCGGCCGATACGTTGGCTAATGTGTAATCGCTGTCCGCCATTTTGCGAGGTTGGCCGAGACGTTGGCTCTGCCGAGGTTGGGCCAATGTGTGCAGGGCCCTTTAGGTCACAGTTAAAGTATGTCCACCCTTACATATTTATACTGTTGTAGTTAAAGTATTTATTCCTGCAAAGTATTTATATTCACGAGACACATTTGTGGGGTATAAAAGCAAAGGCAGCAATATCCAAAAAAAAAAAATTAATGGAGTCATCGAGAATTATTAATTAACAATGTACTGAATTCGAGATTTAATAAGGAATATATCCTATTATTTTATAGAAAACATAATTTTTAAAGAGATAGATGCATAAAATCTAAAATTCAGTACATTCTAAACTAGAAATCCTCGGTGACTGCATTCAAAATATTTTTTTAATTTTTTGGATATTGTTGCCTTTGCTTTTATACCCTACATTTATGCTGTAGTTAAAGTATTTATTCTTACATAATTTAATCCCCTAGTAAACAAATCGTATTTCTTACAATAGACGTCGTTTCTTTTTTTTTAAATTTCTTTCAAACTCGAGTCTTTTCAACTTATAACGTCTTTTTGTAATAAAGAGCGACTTATTTACTGATAAAAGCTTGTTAAAAGCTGATAAAAAAGTTATTTTGTTTGACCTTTTCATAAAAGTTTGAAAATTGCAAGCCCGTAGTAATTTTTTGAACAAGTCGAACGTATTTGAACCAGCCATGGAACCAGACCACGTGCCTTAAAATTTACGTTATATTTTGGTGGTCTATGCTTTTTATATAATATTCATCACTTCGAATTGTCGATGTGTACATTTATATATATATATATATATATATTTTTTTTTTTTTTTTTTTTTTCTTTTTACTTTCTTTACATTTTATAATATCTAGTCCCACAAAATGTCTAAAAAGACGTTTGTCTGTAGGTTCATTTAAACAATGAAAGTTACACTATTACAAAATATTATTCACTTTATAAACATAAGAGATAAAATACAAAAACAATTAAGTACAAAAAATAACATAAAAGAAATTTTCAGTACAAAGTTAAAAATTTTAAGCAAATTAAGAAAAGAGCAATAAATAAAGAAAATAGCAAATTAAAAATATATATAGAAAAAATTCAGGATAGAGAAAGAGAAATGTATATAAATATAAACAACAACAAAACAAAAAAAAAATAGAAGCGATAAAGACAAAATTTTTTAGATAAAGCAAACCAATGATAATATATCGGATTGTTTAACTTTTTTTCACTATTTATTTATGTTCCATATTTTATTTTATGAGGATTTTATATAATTTACAATAAAAAGCATATTTAAGTACAAAATAAATTGACTTTAAAATATTTTTCGTAGTAATTTTTAGCACTCCAGTTTAAACTCTTTCTATCTGTATTTTGTATTATTTTCGCCGCCTCTAATTTTGTATGAATGAAAATCCTTATTTGGTTTTATCCCGTTATTAAATTGTTTGGGCAAAAATCCGTGACAATTTTAAATATTTGTATCAAAAATTTTTTTTTCTCTGATTCACTGATTCTAATTTATGGTTATTGCATTTTTATTATTTTTGTTCTTCTATTGCGTTTCAATATTATATGCATTGCTTTGTTTTGCACTGTAAGTAGTTTCTTTAGCAATTCTCCGTTGCTGATAAACAATATGCTGAAAAAGCAATCAATTTGCGAGAGAATCACAATATTATATATTAACATACTTGTAATTTTGATTATAGAGTTTCTAATTCTTCTAAGTAAATATTCAGTATTTTTTGTAAGTGTAAGTATTGATTCAAAAATAAAATATTCTCAAATGGACTTTGTAGTTTTGGAACTACTTTTTGGATTTATGTTGAAGTATAAAATCAAACATAATAATTTCGTTATCTGTCGTTTTAACTTCGTGTGACGTCCGCAATTTCGTTCTAATTGACGGCTAAAAAAAACCAAACTAAACGACCGGAGATGGGGCTTGAACCTAGGGCCAGCAAACCCGAAGGCGGCAGCGATAGCGATGTTGCTATCGCCGAGCCTGCATTACCCGTCAAAAATACAGTATACATAAGACTTAGCAAAGACGCGAACCATTTAATGTTTCACCCAATCGCCGGGGTTTATAATAGTACCTTTAACTGCCGTCAGGGGAAATACACAAAAAATGTTCAAATATTTTGATAAAAGTTAGTATTACCGCATTTCATGGGTGTCGGCTATAAATAAGTAAATTTTTATTCTTTAGGAACCGGCATGTTAAACTATTCCAAAATATTACCGTCATGTTTGACGGGTCACAGCTAATTTTTCCATATTTTGGCTAACGCAATTAACTGTTTCAAATTTGTAAATGTGAAGATTTTCATGTCAGTCGGTTAAGTGGCCACCACATCAATTAAACGCAGCACGGTTTTGGAAGTGATTTTACAGGTATCCATTACGTCACGGTCACTGTGTGAGTGGTTCCCCACTTGACCACTAAATTTATAAGCACTCTAGTACCGGTCGAGGCTCGTCGGGGGACGGTCACCGTTCTCGCGGGGAACTTATCGCGCGGGGGATGGTGGTGGGTAGAGGGGGGGAAGGGGAGCAGGGGGAGAGTGGGGGGGGGGGGGCGCCCGCTTGCAACAAAGTTATCTCGCAAACTGCTTCGCTAAATACCTATTGTTATTTTCGACCGAAAGTTTGGATAGCTACTTTAGAACTCGGCGAGTGCGGAAAAAGAACAAACTAGTGGGGTCGCACTGTTAACACTCCGTTACAAGTGGAGAATGAAAAGGTGTTTTGAAGTCAGCTGACTTAATGAGACAAATTGATAAATGAGACAAGAGTATTAAAATATGCATATTTAAATAAGATAAATTATAGAAGTCTCACAGAGACGAAGCTATTTATATGGGAACGTGTTTGAAGTCTTTATAGGGTAGCTACATATGTAACTTATACACCAATTCCACCGTCGGAACATCTATACAAAATATAAATTGTTTTCGGAAGAATATCATACACACACATTAAAATAATATTGCTTAATACTCCATTTTAAAAATATAGAAGTATCATTACTATGTCATTGGAATTAGTACTTTTTCATATTGGTTTTTTGAGTATAACTTTCGTAACAGTTGTCCGAGTTGCAATAACTGCAATGAGTGCATTTATAGTAGCTCTTCCCCACGCAATTATTCCATGTTCTATGATCGATTTGCAAATTGCGAAGTATACCGTTTTTAGGAGTTGTATAGTATTACACATTGACTGTTTTATAAATTGACAGCGAATAGTACCTACCCTAGCCCAGGACCGTACTAAGAGCAAAAATTTCCATATCGGTTCTACTCAATCGTCTCCAGGTTGACATTTTTTTCAACTAACAACTGCAACGCACCGGTCGTATAAACCCTTGCGAAGCGACACGGCTGTTAGAACAAAGCCATTCACAGTCCACGCCTTAAGAAAAGTAAAAGAAGAAAAAATACATAAACATTATTCCATCATTCTTCTTCATTCCACATCTTCCTCATGGTGATTATCTCCATTAAATATTCGAAAAGGTCATTGATGGATTTGGCGCTTAAAGTGTAGAGATTATTAATGAAGATCATTAAATATTATTAATCTTGTAACCTCTACGTGAGTTTAGTAATATTTTTTATTATTTTACCACTTAAATTTCGAGAGAAATAAAATCTCCCATGTTTCACCTGTCGATGAGAGACTCATGTGTCATGTATATAGTGAAAAAATATTGTTTAACTCACGTGAAGGTAACAAATCTTAAATAACATTAAAGGTCATCATGACCTTTTTTAAGGTCATGATAACCTTAAATGAGATTAAGACGGAAAGCATCACCGTGCTTTCATGACATGAAACCGAATTAAAGTTAAATTATTTAGCCCTAAAAAAATATTAAAATTTTTCCTTGTGTACATGTAGAAATGTTAAAAAACCGCAGCATCATTTTAAAATCCTTGATAAAAATATTGAATAACAAAATAAACACAAGAGAGCGGCCATGTCTTGTTAATTAAATTTCAGATAAGAAATTATCATATTATTTTTCGGTCGCGGAAATTACGAGTTTTGCATAAGTAAAGAAAAATGTTTGTCGACCGGACATAAAAAGCTGCTTAATATTACATCATTGTGAACCTCATAATAAAGGAAGGCCATTGTAGCAAATTAATCCCGCAAAATATTACTCTCAGTTCAGCGCCCTCTCGCGGCCCGCAGTCATAAATTAATACATAGATGGAAATCATTATCATAAATTCCCCTTTACACGAACATATTTCTTGTATTAATCTCCACAATTCCTTTCTCTCTCCCGATAATTTTCCCTTTACGGCGTCAGCTTTTCCTTTATCTTGATTCTTCGCGTCGCTAATCCTCTCCTTTGACAACTTTTATGTACAGGCCTTTTCAGTAAAGGCTTCTTTTTTTAAAAAGCTTTTGAGTGGAGGCTTTTCATTATCTGAAAATCTCATATTACCTCGAAGCACTTTATTTCTTGGTGACCACTCGACAGTTTCTGAAGCAATCTTCGTTTGCATTATCTGTACCGGAATGCTATTAAAACGCTTTTACTCTTCCTGACAAAACGTCAAACTTTTTGAAGGCTGTCAAAAGATCTGAGAGGAGTCCTGGCGTTATCTCTGTCTCGTTGTTTCACTCCACATAATACGTTGCTTCATTTATTTTTACTTCTTGAAAAGTTTGACAAAAATCTTTTGAATCTCGACGAATCATTAACTTTTACCATGTGAAACAAAACAAAAACTCTTCTGCTTGATTAATTCTCATAGATGTATTGCGAGTTCACAGAATCCTAGGTATCAGAAGCAGAACGGTGATAACAATTTCTTTTATTACTCCCTTTATATTAACTAGTGGCGTCTGCTTGCTTGCTTGCTTGCCGGCTTGCCGGGTGAAAAAAGTTTGGATCGATTTTCAACCCTTTTTCCGTCATCCAATCGAGCTGAAACATGGCAAGTAGACTCGTGGCGACGATCAAGAAGATCTATTAAATTTTCGTTAAAATAAATTAATAATTATAGTGTAATATCGGATTTTTAGAAATTTTATTGGTTTTTTCAAATTGGAATCATTAGAAAAGATTGCTTACTAGCAACGGCGGTCCGATAACGTCGCGGAATATTTTCTAAATTTGAATTACTCCGTCGGTATGCATAATAGGTGGAATGTCGAAAATCTAAATTGACTGACAAATGTTTTAAAAATTTAATCTTCAAAGCATGAAATGTCTTATCAAAGCTCAAAACATCTGACATTTTAGAAATATATAAAATTACTGTAAGTTTAGTGTTATGTTATATGTTTTAATTCGTCTTTAATTGTTGTTATATTTAACAAAGAAAGGGAGTATAATAAAAACTTGGTTTTTATGGGTTACTTTTTATGCTTTATTAACTTAACTAAGTCGTTATATATGCTTTACATTTCATATTTTTCTTCGAAATGCTAGCTCCTCTGCGGCTGCTTTTATGTAAATGTTTCTAAAACGAATTATTATATTAGCATGGTATCATTGCTTGAAATCGAATAAAGTCTCCTAATTTTACTATTTAATTCTTAAATATATGCACATTTTTTGATACTATATTGATACAATCACCATCAATGATCATTGATTTTATTTAAGTATTCTTTAAGAAAATTTTTAATTTATTGTTTAGTTTACTGTGATTTTTTACTTATTTACTATACAAAAATTTACTATTATAAACGTAATGATGAACTTTTATACACAGTCTAGTAATACATAATAAATATAATCATATTATCTGTACTAATATATAAAGAGGTAAAGTTTGTAAGTTTGGATGTAGGAGGTAATCTCCGAAACTACTCAACCGATTTCAAAAATTCACCAACATTTAGAATAGACTTTCAGTGTGGACATAGGCATATATTATCCCGTTACAATAGGTTTTTTGTCGTGACCTATTTTACAACTAAAGTAACTTCAATGGTAAGAGATATTAAAATAATTTCTATGCAGAAGATGTAGAACTCAAAAAATTCTATAAAAATATTTGTGATAACATATATCTATATGTTTAGGTTAATACGCAAATTGATAAATTATGATTAAAAGTTACTGAAAATCTACGCATTCGAAGCCGCGGGCACAGCCGGTCATAAATAAAATAAAATATTTTCTATACTGTTGAAGAAAGGTAAATATTTTTTTTATTCCATATTCTTGATTCCTTAAAGTGTGCAAGGAAATTATACGAGTATCTATAATGCTGCCTACGGGTAGACTCAGTTCTCATTCCAAACCATGCAATTCACTTTTGCATGCCAAATGTTACCAGGAGGGTGAATTTTTTTGAAAACTATTTCCACGGTCAACGAATATACCGGTTTGCTATTTACTCTGTTGCAATGCAGGCTACACGAGTTTCCAACGATGCCACTAGGAATTTCAGCTGAAAATATGCGGAAATTTGTCTAAATGCATACAACCTTTCTCAAGAATTTCCTTACTCCATATTTTATATTATTTTTATTTTGTATCTTTGTATAATATTATGATGTCTACTCTTCTGTGTGTGAGAGTGCGATATTTCCAATAAAATACCGGCATCTATTTTCGCGTTTATTCCAGTAAAATATACAACGAAAAGTTTCTTCTGCGACCGTACGTCTTCCCGAACAAGCCTGTTAATCTGGACTAGCTGTGTCCTTTGTACCGTCATTCGCGAACGCCATATCCACACAGACACACACACACACACACACATTAAAAAAATCTCGCAAATTGATCAGGACAAGGCTGACTCTAACAGACGTGATACCTTTTGCACACAAAAAATAAATTTGTTCTTCATGTTTTTGTTTTTAGTAAGTATTATTTTAGTGGTTCTAGTGTTGAAACATAAACAAACACAAAATATCAGGGATGTCAAAATGCGAGTTAATATTTCTTAATTACAGTAAAATAAAATTTTGTCAAAAATTATACAAGTACCTCTATACCTTTATTTCTCAGCAATATCTACGTTTTAATATAAACTTGCATGCACATGAGTATATGAAATATATTTTTTTTTCAGAACTGGCATTTTTTACGCTGTCTACTGAGGCTGACCTTGTAAAAACTGTATATAATAAATAATATACAAGCTAAATTCATATAAATTTAATTATTTTTATGAATGTAAGTAAAAACAAATTAAAAAAACCTCTTTTGCTCCAGTATAGATATAAAAAAATAATATTAAAGAAGACTTGTATTTGCTTAGAAAAAATCCTTTTTGAAAAACTAATTATATGACGCGTAGATAATAAGGCTTCGAGTGTTATTTGACTCTCGATAAAATCACACAGCTCATTACATCTCGCGTAGAACAATCACTGTCATCTGTGTCGCTCTCAGGTGTCTTACAATATACATCATCCTTAATAAATATCAACTTACCCCCATCAACACTAAATAACCTTTGGAGAGAAATTTTCACTACTTTCCTGAAATAAATAAATTCGTTGGGAGATTTTATTACATAATTCGGCGAGTTTTAGACATAACACAAGGTGTTGAGCACGTCGATCTTGCGAAACTGTTGAAGATTAGTATCAAAGAAATTATCCAGAAAGAGATCTTCATTCTGAGGACAAAATCCAGTAGTAGTGTTCTTAGAACATACCTGCACGTAAAAATATTATTAATTTTTACTTAATTATTAGAAAGAGTCACCACTAGTATTTGTTGGTTTAGTAAATACAATCAAGCATGAATAACTTTGCCTTTGATTTCAATTAATTAAAACAGTAAATACGTCGAAACAATATTTTAATAAGTTTGCTACATCAGATTGATTTTATTAAATAATTTCTCAGAAGGTATTTAAATTGTATTATTTACACTTAATATTTCTTCTTAATAATAAGAAAATTCGTTTGAGTTGGCAGTCGAAGCGCAAATTAATTAGTATTGTAGATAAGTTCACTTCTTGAAGTTTTCAACATTTCCAAGAATCGATTCATTTCAACATTTCTGAAGGGAAAATGATTGTAATTTTCCTTAATTAATAAGCAAAATTTTAAGTACACTTTGTTGTTATTTATTGAGAAAATATATTCCAGTGTTCGACTCAGGATATTATTTCATTTGTTGTAATGTTAAGAATTTGAATTAATTGCTTTTGATTCAAAAGTTTAACGGGTCCTTCAAGCGAAAATTGTTGGGACAGTAAATAATCTACGACAAATCAAAATTAAAATTTCAGTTTTTGTTAGTTAGTTAGTCCGTAACCTGCCAGAAGCTACTTCATTCTGTAATTATTCACATAGAATACGAAAAGTTCTCGGAGAAAAGGCAAGAAGTTTTACAAAAACGTAACTACCAGATAAGGATAAAATAAAACGATAAAAATGGACGAGTGGATAAAATTCCATTGACGTTTCCTATGCATGTTCCGTATTGTATTATTATATAACTCACCCGTACATGTACATTTAACCCGGCAAGCTTCCATGCCGCTACTGAAGAGTGAAGATTTTCAAACTACGCCTTTTCTACACGGTGCTAACATTGAAACGCGCGATTCCGTATTATATTATTATATTAATTATTAAAATAATATTTGGTAAAAGTGTTAAAAATGAAAAAAAAAACATTGGTCACCACGAATGATTGTACAAAGACGCATAATACATTACCCGGCTAGCTTCCATGCCGCTACTAAAGAGCGAAGATTTTTAATCCGCCGCATCCGAAACCCTACGCACTAAGCACTGAGCATTACGTTCTTTGCTCTGTGTCCCACGCACTACGCTCCCCGCACCACTCCCCCCTACAATACATACACATCCGGACAAATTAACATCAATTTCTTCGAGAAAACATTTTGTATTGTAGTTTCCGGTATACATTTAAATATCGTAATTACTTTATTCAATGCCTAAATATATTACGGAAGAATAGCTAAATTTATTATTTTATGTCATGAATTTTTATTATAATTATGCTTATTAAGCTTGGGCTGTTGATATGTACTTGCCTTCTATTTTATATTATTACTTTACGTTTGTTTGTATTTCTTGGGAATGCATAATGTGAGAATTTCTAAACACATTGTTTAAAGTGTTCATCATTCAATGTACATTTTATATATATTTACTCCTTTTCTTTAACTCGTAGAGTCTGTTTTCTCGTCTGACGAAAAAACTTTGGATCAATTTTTAACTTTTTCCGTGATTTAATTGAGCTGGAACTTTGCAAGCAGACTCATGGCGACGAAAAAAATGATCTATCAAATTTATTAATTAAAAAAAATTATAATTACAGTATAATTTAGGATTTTTCGAAATTTTAATGTTTTTTTCAAATAGGAATCATTCTATATTAGTAATTATCCCAACGCGTGTATACGCACGAAACCTGATTCAAAGCGAAAGGGAGTATTGTAAAAACTGGTATTTATGGGCTACTATTTAACTCCCTTTCTTTTAACTCATAGCGTCTGCTTGCTTGTCTGTCGAAAAAACTTTGGATCGATTTTTAACCCTTTTCCCGTGATCCAATTGAGCTGAAACTTTGCAGGCAGACTCGTGGCAATGATAAAAATGAACTAACAAATTTTCGTTAAAAAAAATTAAAGATTATAGTATAATTTTGGATTTTTCGAAATTTTTTATTACTTCCTTACGTAGCGTCGCCCGACTCAAGCCCAACGAGTGGGATAAGTACCATACCTGTTTCGACTAGTAAATGAGAAAGAGAATATAATAAAAACTTGCTTTTTATGGGTTAGTTTTTTTTTTCGGTATGTCTGTGTCATTTATATGCATTGCATAATCTTTTTCAAACTTACTTTTTTGTTTATATTTTAAAATTGACATATATTTCGTATTATATTTTTTGTAAAAATTAACTCTGTGAATTTCGAATAGAAAAAAAGAGTTAATTTTCCATATTAAAAAAAAGTCGGCTCTCTTTTTGTGATTTCAACTAATATGTTTTTTTTTTTCATTTTTGTTTCATAGAAATGTTATATTAATAAAATATCTCGAATATGTATTACATTAAAACTGATGTTTACCTCCAGGTACAAAAATATTTATCTCGTTTCAGAGTTTTAATCTGCCTATTTTAATCTCAATATTTACAGGTATTTTTATCCCTTCCTGAACCAGAGGTCATCTGGGAAATATGTTTTGTGACGTTGTAATTCCGAGGATTATTCACTGCTTGTATCTTTGAATATTTTCAAACCGACACGTGGAAGATAAATGACATTTACATTTTGAATAATATTTATCTCGTGGACGAATCTACTCTGTGTAATGAAACGAATTGCACACTGTCCGAATCCATAGAAAAATGTTATTTAGGAATAAACCTATGGAACCCTCTAGAATACCTTTCAGCACTCTTAGATCGTTTACAATATTCGGGAGAAACCTGAAACAGCCTGGAAGCGACGGGAACTTTCTTGCAAGCACCAGAAATGAAAATAGTCTTCTCGAGGATTCAAAAAACCAACGTTTTGCGTATAAATATCGGGAGTAGGCCGCAGCGGATCAATGTTATTTTGACATTTCTACCGGTGCGATACATGTTACAATAAATATATGTAATTTACTCACGCCTGGGCATATTTGATATGTGTTTTGCTATAGTAATTGGGCCACATGGCTTCTTGTAGTATTAAAAAATATCAATTTCTTACTAATATTCTAATTACTAATTATTATACAATTTAAAGTTGACAATTGTTATTAATAAAACAAATTTCTAATACTTTATGCTTTATTACAATGCTAATTTCCTACTAAAAGAAGGCGGTATTCTGTTGTATAATGAATATTTATAACACTTAAGGGGATATGGTGGCAAGAGGGGGTGGAGCTTGGTGGTGTGCGCACGGTACTAAAGAGTTATTAAGCAAAATTTGGTTGTGATCGGTCAAAGACTGCAAAGACAACAGAAAATAAAATACGTCATTGGCCGGAAATTCCTGTCGGTGGCGGGCGCACGTCAAATTAGCGGTTGGTTAATTATTGACATTAAAATAATTTATATTTATAAATTAAATATTGTATTTTTGTATCATATATATTCTGCGCTTAGTGTGTTTTTAACAATTTTTATTATCTTTGAATTTATTAACAATTTTTTTATGGTGGAGATTATCCGTTTCTTTTATCGAGGTAAATTTTTCTCTATCTTTTCTAGATAATCAACAGTGTAATATTAGGTCCTTACATATGAAATTGACGTTTTGCCGTACTGGAAAATTTGATCTCAAATATCTTCTCTTTGGTTAGGAATTCCAAATCCAAATTTATACAGCTATTTACTCATGTATTTGTGTTTTGAAAATTATAATTCATTTGTTTTTTTCTCAATTGTTTTTTTCTTTGCGTCACTCAGTTTACAAAATGAAAAACTTGAAATATCGCGTTATTTACGAGTACGAGTTCCACCGTGGCACCAGTGCTGCAGAAACGGCTCGAAGGATTAATGATGTGTATGGCGACGGTGCCGCAAAAGAAAACACAGTGCGTTTTTGGTTCCAACGTTTTCGTTCTGGAAATTTCGACCTGCAGAACAAGCCCCGTGGACGGCCGGAGACCAAAGTTGATAATGAAGAATTGAAGGCTATTGTGGAAGCGGATCCATCGCAAACCACATCCGAGTTAGCTGCAGGCTGCGGTGTTAGTGATAAAACTGTTTTAATCCACTTGAAGCAAATTGGTCAGGTGAAAAAGCTTGAAAGGAGGGTACATCACGAATTGAGTGAAACAAATCAACAAACGCGCGTTGACTGCTGCGTTGCATTACTCAACCGGCACAATAATGAAGGGATTTTAAATCGAATCATTACCTGTGATGAAAAGTGGATCCTGTACGATAATCGGAAGCGCTCATCGCAATGGCTGAACCCTGCCGAACCAGCCAAACCATGCCCCAAGCGAAAATTGACTCCAAAAAAGTTACTTGTGAGCGTTTGGTGGACTAGTGCTGGTGTCGTTCACTACAGCTTTCTTAAATCTGGCCAGACGATTACGGCAGATGTCTATTGTCAGCAACTGCAAACCATGATGGAAAAGCTAGCTGCTAAACAACCGAGGCTGGTTAATCGCTCTAGGCCACTGCTGCTTCATGATAACGCTAGACCACACACTGCACAACAGACGGCTACCAAATTAGAGGAGCTTCAATTGGAATGTCTAAGACATCCACCGTACTCTCCGGACCTTGCCCCAACAGATTCCCATTTTTTTCGAAATTTGGATAACTTCTTGCAAAGGAAAAAATTCAACTCCGATGGGGCAGTCCAAACCGTCTTCAAAGATTTTATTGATTCCCGTCCGAATGGTTTTTTTAGTAAAGGGATCGATGAACTACCTATGAGATGGCAAAAGTGCATAGATAGCAATGGTACATACTTTGATTAAATAAATATTTTATATTTAAAAAAAATCGGCTTTATGTTCCTCCCATACTAAACGCCAATTTCATATGTAAGGACCTAATATACTTAGGTTGTACGTATCAATATAACGGAATTTTCGACTCAAAGATTCTACTTTTACAATGTCTTGTCCAAATAACGCCTTACGGATGACTTCTTAAAGAATGCAAGCGAATATTAAAGTGTCGCATTTACATATTTCCGAAGTAAAATACTAGCACGCAGAATTACAAGGGATGCCCGCGCGTCTACCCTTTCATCTGGTAATACAAGCGGGCATATCTAAAACCCACCCTTTTAGTCATACAAGCGTTTGAATATAATCCCGGACAATTTGTTTACACGCCGCCCGTATTACGGAAGGGTCTCCGCGTCGCTCAAAGAGGGCGTCAGGTGTCGGGAAGGCCTTATAACTAAATGACATCTATCGAGAAATACGATAACCTTTTTGATATCCCCCGGCACTGCTTAAAGTTTGATCGAGTGGTGTCGGAGTAAAATTTTCTCAATATAAAACAAGCGAAGAACGGATCTGTAGTAAAATATCGTGATTGTTGTTATGTAAAACATGAAAAGGGAGAAATAAAAAGAGTAAAAAGCTCTTATAAGAAGTACAGTGTAAAGGACTTGATGATACTTAATAAGATAAAAAATATTTTTCTTATAATAAATACAGCGAATATTCATGATAATAATTTCAAGAATTTATTTTAACTAGTGCTAAAAATCCGAAGCTGTAAAAAATGTTTGCACAATCAAATACTTTTTACATACTTTTAATTAACTCTGTTTGTTGTGTGGAATCTTCTAATTGATTTTAAACCAACTTCCCGACCAGCTTGAGCTCTGATACTTTCAACATTTACATAAAGTAGATGACTTTATTTACTTTTCCATATCCATTTCCATATCCAAAAGTAGCTCCGTCTCTATGAAACATCTTTAATATATTATATTGATCAAATCTTGTGAATTAACTAAACAAAATTTTGAAAAGTTTCACGTACAAGCACAATCTCCTCAGTTGATGTGTGGCCTCTATTGGTATACCCATATAATAAAATCTTAATATCATATCAAATAAGGATGTGTCTAGTTTTTTACACAAAATCTCTTCATTATATTCAAGGTATTGAATAAAGAAATAAGACGAAATAGTCGAGGAATTCGTGGCATTCTTGAGTATGTAAATTTGAAGTATTTTCAGTAAGCAGCCTTGAACATTATTTTTCGGGCGTCGCGGAAGAAATTTTGTAATTTGAATGTGGACCATTTTGTTTGGTATTTTAATATGCGTGAAATTCTTCGGAAGAAATATTTCAACAATTTTCGTGATTTAATTATACGGGACTCTGCATTTATTTTTGTTTGAATATTTATAAGTGTAAAAACGGCAGAAAAGTAAATTCACCAGATTACCATTTTTTTAAAGAGATCTTCTACACTTTTACACTAATATTATAATGTTAATATTATAAACCTAGAACTTTCCCTACAGATGTACTTTTTAAAGAAATAAATGTTCCAACATTAGACAGATTATACAGAAACACTTCAATATTACAAAAAAAAGAATCATTCATTCAACAAAATAATAATACACCACAAACTCATAATTCTCGTATTCATAGCCAAAGAGCGCAAATTTAATAATATGATATTTAAACATTACCAAATACAACAAAACAGCCACACAACGCCATAACGCTTATCTAGGAGTTAAATTTGCCAATAATTTACCAATGAATATCTGAACTGAAGAACAATACACAAAATTCAATAAATACATAAAACAAATAGAATAATAATACACAATCAAAACAAAAAATAGTTAGTATTTAAAAAATAAAATAATTTGTATATTTGATTCACTTGTATTTATTTTATGATGTTTATATTTGTCTACAATGATCCATTTATTGATTTATACATGCTTATCATTTATGCTCTTATGCATCGTGTACTCCTAAACACGAGTTTTAACTTTTCTGGGAATAGTTAAACACGTATAAAAAAATGTAATATTCACTGGCACTGTAACATGTATGTATTTATTTTATTTTCAATAAAAAATTCTATATATTACATGGGTACTGAGGCGTGACGACATTCGCTCTGACCAGTGTTTCAGTTAAAATGGCGGATTGCACAATTTTATACATTTATCTTATTGAAAATCTTATTAATCTCAATTTGTATATATATTAAAACTGGATCATTTTTTAGAATCCTTTCAAAATATTTTCTTCTCTAAAATCACTTATTCTTTAACTCTTTAATACTGTCATCATGCCTATTGTAGGTAGCGGAGCGGACATATTCACACTGTAATATCGGGAAGGTAAATGACGCGATCGGAATCAAATTTTTTACGTGTGACCGCAGTCATACCAACTCTAAGCAAGCAGGCGCAAAACAAAGTATGACAACCTTGAAGGTGTTTTATGTCGAAATTTTTGACTCGCTCGTAATTATATTTAATTACTTTATTTCTTCCTATTGACCTGTACACTTCAGTAATGAAATTATCCGTGAAGGTACGTATAATTTCATCACTGGGGTAGGTACCTACACTTCTTATCATATCAAATACTCTCTTCTACCTACATACCGTCAGTCGCTGGCTCCTTCTAATGAAGCTGGCTGTAGATTTTTACAGCAACACCATTATTTTCTCATTAAAAATATTTACCGTCAAATTTTGTAATAAATTGTATGGTACATAAGAAAATCTGCAGATTTTAGAAAAATGTTAACTTCGAAAATATTACGCGAGGCCGGCCGCGCTGAGGCATTTAACTTAGTTTGAAAATATTAGCAATATTGATGTGACACGTATTCTGTGTAGCGTCTCTATTTTACCACGCTTATATTAGCTTCACCTGTTTGTCTTTATATCTGGACGGAAACTTATAATCAATATTTACGGAAAATTATGTGATTTTTTACGCTGTTTAATATTAAAACTAAAAAATATAAAATTAAATATTTTTTAAACCCACGCTTATATTTAAATATAATTAAAATTAAAAAAATTATTTCTGGACCAAAATTTTTTGCTTCACTCTGTAAAGAAAAGCTTTGGCGTTTTCCCTCCATCTATTTTAATATTATAAGCGCCCGCCTTTTATTTGGAGAGCCAAGAAAATATTTCTTGTAATTAGTACCTACGTTTAAATATAAGCGTGGTTTAGAAAATTTTTATGTAATTTTTATATATATTTTATTAACAATGAGTTGACCCGCAGACTCAATGTGTTACAGATGCGTTTGGAAAATATCTTCAAAAACAAAACTTTAAAAGATAAAGAGTCACTCCTATACAACATCCGTTTTCTTGACAATAATCTCAATCCCTAGGACACATAATCATTTCTTTATTAATGTTAATTATATCTCTTAGGCAAAATAACCCCTACTATCGTTCTTAAAGTAATGTTCATAGTATTGTATATCAATAATTGTTAACAATTTAACTTTGTTGGCTCTTCCGCCACTTGCACTATACAACTGTGCCAGACATGTGACATGACGCATTGCATTGCCTAACAGCTGGGCAAGACATGTGAAATGACGAATTGCAGTGATACACATGTAATTGGGATATTGGATTGAGTTTGAAATGCATTATTTTTTATGTATTCTATAAGTATCTCATTAAAAAAATAATAAAATCATCAACAATTCATATTAATTAAACGTCGAATAAACTCAATCTTAAAAAGAGTCATGATAAGCTCAAAGCATTAAGTGAGTGAAAATACGGATAAAAATTTCATCTTTCTTTTTCTTTCTTTTTTTTTTAAAAAAATAGAGATGCGAACACGAAATACGTGTCACATCAATATTCTTACTATTTTCAAACTAAGCTAAACGCTTGTGCTATGAAAATAGGACTAACTTGCTGACCTGGAGTGAGGTTCGAACCAGTGACGAGGCGAGAGTCCTAACCACAAGACCAACAAGCTACTTTTCATTCCTATGATGTTAAGTCAGTCAGTATAGATGTAATATTCATACATAGATGTACCATACATAAATATATTGTTCTCAGGTTTTCACGGCCGTTCAGAATCTTCTGTATGTAATTTTCTGGGATATTCTGATTCCATTGTAGGGTTTATCATCGGGCTAATTAAATACTCATCACATCAGCCTGATGATGGATCCTGCGATGGGATCCGAAACGTCGGTCAAAGAGGTCACATATACACGACAGAATATCCCAGAAAACTACATAATAAGGTATTATATATTGCCGGTGTAGTACTAGCAAAAATATTCATGTAACGTATAAGGCATTTTCTATTTAAACAAATCAAAATCGCATCAATGTTTTAGGTAATATTTGGGTAAACTACTTGAGAGAATAGAACTGTATAGAGGTAGAGAGAATAGAACTGTAGAGAACAGAACAGAAACTGTAGTAGTACACCGTACCCATTGGAGGGGGTGAGATTTTTTCATCCCATTAATGCAAACGGACCCCTGTAGATGAGGCCTGCCATTAGTAAAGGGAGGAAACTTCCCCTAGGGGCTAAGGGAATATCGTAGGAGAAGAAATTCAACTGGGAACTAATTATATTGTACAAATATCTTCTGCGTAGCTTATTATTGTACACTTACCTACTAAAACACGCGGCTTAGCAAAATGAAACTCTAGCTGCCAAAATATAATTTAATACTTCATCATCTTCATTTTCAAGTGATTTATAAACTTTCTTTCTGTTCATTCATGGATTCTCTTCACCAACAAGTGATAGTTTAAATTCTTTTTCTTTTAAAATTACTATTATTATTACTACTAATAAACAATGAATAAGAAAAGCATTATTGTTGGTGCAATGTTCGCCAAGCATCTCTATCTTGGATACTATCCTGAGAAGTTGTCTATAAATATTCTGTGTGTAGTTTTCTGGGATATTCTGCGGCATAAATCGGGGCTGATGATGATAAACCCAGCAATGAGATCCGAAACGCTGGCCAGAGAGGTCAGATACCGCGGCAGAATATCCCAGAAAACTACACACAGAAGATTATGAACGGCCGTGAAAATCTGAGAACATTTTTGTCGGTATATGTCTGCGCCTGCGTTGTTTTTTATTTGATCGGTGGATTTTTGTCAGTTACATTTCTGAGATATAATTGTGTGTCCTTTCTACTAACCTCTACGATTTTCGGCAGTACTTATTATAGACCTCTGTTTCAATCACGTCACAATTAATGCAAAAACACTTATTTTGCCTAAAAACACAACATTATTCAATTTAAAATATTTTTTAATACATTAGATATTTACCATATTTCAAAAAGTCTTTACCTTGCAGACCAAAAACTGTTCCCTTGTTTTCAAACATTTAAAGGAAAAGAAATATTTCGTGCTAGATGAAGATATATCTAACGTTTTCAGACCTCACCCAGAACCTAGAAAGCCCTAAAGCCAAAGCGAGGGAAAGGTATTTTTGTTTGTGAAATGAAGACTTAACTGTTGAGCCTCTCCGGAAAAATCTTATAAATCTTCCTTTCTGCACTGAGCCACCCTAAAGGCAGTTTCACAATCGAATGGTAATGAAAGTAAACAACGACGAATAATATTATGATATTTTAGAAAATAGTAATAATTCAACTGTGTTTGGATAGTACCTGTTTGATCTAGTGGTAAGACGATTGCTTTTGGATTTGATAGATGTGGTAGTCATTCATGGGTGAAATTAGTGGACGTTACATTGTGTAAAGCGATCACTTAAACCAGCCGTATGATAAGTCGTAAGCCTTATTAACATCCAAAAAGACTTCCATAACCTACTTTCTCATACAAAAAATAGTTTCATATCTATGAAACATAGTTCATGTTATGTCCTTCATCAAGGTGATTTGAAACTATTGCTTATCATAATTTTATTTTACTCTTGTTTCATGTTTTTTAATGATGTCTCCTCTGTGGATAAAATCCAGTATTGTGTTCTTGAAAAATTTGAGCATACTCAAAATATTCTGATCTATAAAACTGTTTGAAATGTGTAAGTTTTTTCCAAAATTATCTTCCATTCGTTGGTAGTAAACTCTTAAAATCTATCTCAGAATAAAATCATGAAAGTAGTAGACTTTTATCATTTTCCAGTAATTTCTCTACAATAATGAAATATGTAGTTCAAGCCGCACCTAGCATACTCGTTACCCATTTCAAAACACAACCAAAATACTAAGGCATAATGGCAGTATGTGACCATAAACTAAGACATTATGGCCAAAGTACTTAGCGAAATTAGCAGTAAATACAGTAGATACCGCTGAATTGGTTTAGTAATTGGCAGTTAGCCTCCAGATCCCCCCGTGAATTGCTTTTTTTTAAGAACTTTACGAGTAGAGATACCCTTTTAAAAATACTGTATTTGTTCGCATACATGTTTTATAAATGCCGCCGAAAAAAATGGTGAAAGTACAAAATATGAAAACAAATAATTTTTTAAAAATATCAAAAAATACCTCCGGTGTAGTTACTCTCCTTAGTACGAAAGTATTTTAATTATAATATAATGTTGCCATTAAAAATAATTTCTGCAGGGTGGAGATAATCTTTGATACAAATTCACTACGCGTTCACCTTTAAATACGCTTAAATAACAAGTCTCTCGATTAGCGAACGTAAAATCTTGCAATCAAAAATGTTCAATGCCATTATCGTTTTAGGAGGCACCGAGTAGATAATGGAAGCAAGATAATGGTTAATTGCTTTAGGGTTTACTTTCGAACAATATTTTTTTGATTTATCTTATAGTTAGAAATTTTTAAAATAATTGAGGTATCACTCGTATAAAAATTTCAAAATTTGTCTGAGTTACAGCAATTCAAAGCTTGCGTGGTAGATGAATTTTAAAACAAATTTCATTCTTCTTTTACGTTTTTATTGAAACTCTCTTTTTTAGACTGGCGGAGAAAATATCTCAAAAAATATCAGGGCGATTTTGTTAAAATTTTGCACACATCTTATTAATAATATTATCAATTATCAACGATTTATCATAAGACTCCTTTTAATAAATTACTCCGTTTTGTTATAATGCATTTTTAATTTTTTTTTAGGAAATTTTTTATTTCAAACTGTTCTCATCTGTACAAAAATAAATTCTCTATTTTTCCGTTATACTACATTATGTAAATTAAATAACTCAGACACTGACGAAATGATTACTTCTACCTGATACAATCCGAGTGGATACAATGGTTACGTAAACAACACCAGATAGATTTTTTTATGTGAAATAAGTACGTAAAAATTGAATTGGAATCAAATTTTTGTTGCTTTAGGGTGGAGTATTATGTAAACTCTTTAATTAATGTTATTTTGAGTACCTTCCACTTATTTTTAGATACTTCCAGTTTTTTCCAGCTACTTTCAGTTACTGAAATAACAGTTTCCTGCTTCCATTGCGATGACGTCTGATTATGAACCCGTCTTAAGTAGCCGTCAAATTATTTAGGGTCGGAAAGAGTTTAAGTTATTGTTTTTGTTAGGAAAAGAAGAACGCGAAGGTTGTAATAAATTTGGCCACCACTGTCGCGCGTCGGCTCAAGAGCCGACAGACAGAGCTTAGGGTCTAATCATGAGATGGCGGGATCGACTACAGCCGAGATTTTTCCAAATTAGTGGAATACTTGAAATAAAATAACTTTCAAAGCACTTTCTTGGATGACATTAAAATCGTATTATATTTTTTAATAAATATTTTTTGTTTAATGATATAGTTTTGGACACGGCATTCAAAATAAATAAAATTACTCAATATTATTTAGATATTCAGAAAAACATATGTATATCGCTCGAAAACACATTTACCACCGGCATACAGCCACAACTTTTTCAATCCAGAAAACTGAATTCATCAAATAAATGATAATACAGGGTGGAACTCCTGACGTTGACTAGTGTGTGCTTTTTTTGTTGATTTAATTATTCAAATTGGTGACTTGTGCTGTCAAAAATTTTTCATCAAACTCCAAAAAATTATCAATACCATCAAACATACAGGATTCCATTTGTGAGAAGTATTTTTTAGTTTTTATGTTTGCTGTTACTTAAACATATACATTTGCAAACTTTATAAATGAATTATTTACAAAAATTAATAAATGGTACATAATTACGTAATAATAAATAACAATTACTATTTATATATATATATATTATATTATATATATATCTATTACCGTCATTATTATTTGATTGTCCATATGTATACTTATTATCTGATGAATATGTACATTTTATCACAAAATTCTTTGTAAATGTATAATTTAATGATAGTCCTCTACTACACACGAGTTTATGACACTCATGTAGTAGAGAAACATGAATTCATAAGTAACTATCACTACCTTGTAAAAAAAATGTTTTTGTAAAAAAATAATTTAAGTAAATAAAAAAAATATAATTTATATAAATTAACTTAGTAAAGACTACTTATTTAATAAATATATAATGTATTGTCAAATGATAAATGCCACTTTTCTTATATATTAATTATTATGGGCTAACTAAAACCTTGTTATAAAATCAGTGCAATAAATTTACGTTGGTAAGTACTATATTTACTTAATAAATAATATTCTTTAATATAATATGTATGTAATCTTTCATAAATGACACATTCTTAATAACATTTTCAAATTGTTATAGTTGTAGTCAACTTTTTAATTCCAAAAAAAATTGTGTGTCACACGCTAGGAGAGGCCAGGATAAATAAATAAATAAATAAATAAATATAGCTTTATTCCAGAATGTGGGGAGGTTCGTGCAATCCCACACATTCCATATAAAAGAAAATACACACATTAAAAATATTATATAAAACAGAAGAGAAATAGTAAAATCATATAAAATAGAAGAGAAGTATTAAAAGTAATCAAAAGAAATATATGGTAAAATATCGGCTTTAGCGAGCGATGGCAAGTCAATTATGCGGGGCCAGTATCTTTCTCCAGTGTGCATCGATGCTGGATGCTGGAATAAGACGGGCTTCCAGGATAAGGATATTTCCGGAGCTGTATATCCTTTCCCTCATCCCTGCCACCCTGGATCTTATGAGGGCTGCAAAGTTGGGAACACGCCCCTCAGTGAACATACCGGAAGCGCTGCAATATCTGGGAAGGCCAAACATCATACGAAAGGCGTTGTCTTTCTATGCTGCTCTTTTTATAATTTGTCCAGAGTTCACATGTATATAACGTTGCACAGAAGGCAAGGAAGAGCGTTCTTTTTACAGCGGTGCTACAAAGACGAAACCTTCTACACAGCATATTCGCTTTCACACTGAGAGCTCGTCTTTGCCTGTCAATATCGTCGTCGTCCATTAGATTATTTGTAATTATGTGTCCTAGATATTTTGTTCTTTCGATCACCTTCAGGACCACACCGTTCAGAGTAACTGGAGGAATACTTGTTGGGCCCTGACCATACTTTATAACCAACAGTGCTGTTTTATTAGGGTTATAAATAAATAAAATAAAATAAAATAAAATAAAATAAAAAAATAAAATAAATCCATTTTTATTGTAATCTGAAATATCTTCGTTATAAAAAGGTTTAAATGATTAACAAAATAAATAATCGCAGTTCCCCAGATTGGAAATGTTCTGGGTTTGTATCCCGGCAGTAACCAAGGATTTTTATAATTCTTTAATGCTTTTCTTACAGATTTTAATATACATGTAAATTGCATAAATAAAAATTATATAAGAAGTAATAGTTTTTGTAAGGAAATCGACAAAAAATGCATGGATATAATCAAGATTAGCTAATTCTTCTTTTTACTCCATTTCTTTTAACTCGTAGCGTCTGCGGTTTGTTGTCTGCCGGAAAGGCTTTGGATCGATTTTTAACCCTTTTTCCATGTTCCAATCGAGCTGAAACATTGCAGGCAGACTCGTGGCGACGATAATTTTCGTTTAAATTTTTTAAATAATTTTAGTTGTTCGAAATTTTAATGTTTTTTTCAAATTGGAATCAATACAAATGAGTAATGACCCCGACGCGTGCAGTAGGCACGAAAAATGATTCAATGAGAAAGGGAGTATAATAAAAACTTGGTTTTCACGGGTAAGTTTTTTTATTACACAAGCTCTTAAAGACGAACTACGCAAAATGCGAAATAGAGTGCATTTAATAAAAAAATTCATCAAAATCTGAAGGAAGAAGTGAAGTGGCTAGGGGAGGAATTTGTTTACCTATGTTTTTTGCAGGGTTCATATAGACTAAAGGCCGGCGTCCGCCAGAAATGCGATACAGTATCAAACCTGAGATATTTTCCGTAGATGTACACTGTAGGAGAGGCGAAGGTTTGGATATTATGACATTTGAGTTGGGGGGATTTTGGAAAATAACAGGTACTACGGGTACAAAAAAATGTGCAAGTAAAATGTAAAAAATAAAAACCCGTCTAACGGGGTAGTACTATGCACTCATATTAATGATTACCAGACGCCTTTAACTTTCATAACATTTCTTCCGCCAGGTGCACTGAAGCTCTATAAATTATCTTGTCATTTACGTTATCTTCTTCTTCTTATCGGAGGTCGAAGATCAATCTGGCGATTACGATTTTATTTACCGCCGCACGGAGCAACCGAGTCGGGTTGCTCTTATACCAGCTCCTCAAGTTACGCAGCCGTGGATGCGGCGTCTTCCTACGCTTCTTTTACCACTTATTTTCCCCTGGATATAATATAAACTCTGAATTTAATATATTTTATTTGAAGCACTATTTAAATATATTACTTAATACCATATGTTTAATGTACCTGTATTATTTGTTATCTGTAAAAATCCCCCGAACTCTAATGTCATAATATCCAAACCTTCTTACCTACTATAGTGTACATCTACATAAGATATTTCAAGATTTATACTTTAATTGAGTATAAATCTTGAACTGGCGGTCGCTGGTTCCTAATTTATTAAGGCTAAATAACTCTATAAGATTTGGCTTAGATTAATCAGAAAAAGATAGAATTCTATAGAAAATAGATAAATATGCATTTTTGTATGTATTTACAGGGTGTTACAGAAGTAGTTCACAATACTTAACAAGTAGACTTCTACTGAAATTATGAGTCAAAAACGTTTAAACAACAAGGTCCTAATGTCAATCATTCTCATATCATCAATATCAATCAATCAAATAAGCGACTCCATGATTTTAATTTCTTTTACAATATTTCGTTGCTGTATATACAATAATAAATCCTATGTGACGTTTAGTACATTCTGAGATGAGCGAATAAAAACTGTTTTAAAAATTAAAAGCACAGACTAGATTTATAAAAAATATTTTAAATAAATACTAGGCAGACCTTCCGGCACTGTTTTTTTTAGTATATCTCCAGTATTTATATGAGAAATTGACAAATTGATTCGTGTCTCAGAATGTTATAAACGGCACATAGGATTTATTATATATACAGCGACGACTTATGGTCTCGCTAGAAGCCTTAACAACCGTCGGGCTTGCATGCGAAGAAGTATGAATGTGGATGAGGCGAGAGTTGTATTTATTTATTTATTTTGTTTTGGGGAAAATTAACAGCAAAACAACAATCTTAAAAATATGAGATAATGGTTTTTACAATTATGCCAATTACAAATTTTCCACTGAGTATATCAGAACATAAGAGTATGGCGCTCTATCCTCTCTGCCTAACCCACACGGAAACGGCGTAATGATAGGTTAGTTAGTTAGTTAAAATATTTCTGGTTTGTTTCCTGTAAAATATTGAAATAACTGAAATCGAATGTTAAAAATTCATTCACTTCTTTGCAAGTCAAACAAAATTACTAAAACCTTGCCAAAATTAAACCAAAATTTTTTGCAATGTTTTAATTTTTTAATTTGACTTTTATTTAAGCAAACAAAGTTATAATATTTGATAGTTCAACGTTTTACAGAAGATAAATATTGAAAAAAAATTAAAAATGTTGAAATTACCTCTATAACTGTTGATATTAGAATATTATTTTTTGAATATTGAGGACTCACAACGTAGAAATTGACTTCTATTATTTTGGACTAGCTCTGTTACTTCCGATATAGACGAAATACGGATTAAACTATAAACTTTTATTTAGATGTAGGTATGTAATTTTCATTTATCTGTGAGAGTAAATACAGCATTCTCCCTGCAGGAGTTTCCGGTTTAAGAGATCGATGCTGGACCGCATCAAGATAATACGTCGGACGATCAGACAACCAATTACTGCGGCTGCTGACCGTGTAAGTACCTGACTGAATTGCAGACCGCATCGCCCTGGCTGGCTGCTCGAGTTAATAAGTGCTTGATCCATTACTGCACTGAACCAACAATTTTAACACTGATTTTCAAAAGAGAATATGTTTTTTCAGACTTCCTTGGTAAAATCTTTATTCCCACTTAAGTTCGGTTCTTTATTTTCACCTTTTATTTTATTTCAAAACGATATTTTGCTTCGTCTTCAATCAGATCGGCCCTTCTATTGAATACGTTTATAGTAATAATTGACACTCAAGAACGTGCCTAGGGCCAGTTGAATGGCAATTCCAGCAAAAAATAATTACTTCTCCTCTGTTCTGACAACTCTACATACAACTCTCGCCTCATCCACATTCATATATCTTCGCATGCAAGCTCGACAATTATTGAGGCTTCTAACGGGACCATCTTCCAGTATCTGGTTGATCTGGTCGTGCCACGTCTTACGCGGTCGCCCTCTCTTTCTGGCACCGTCAACACTCGCGTTATATATCTTTCTTACCACGCTTTCCTCATTCATTCTCTCAACATGCTTAAACCACCTGAGCGACCCTTTTTTAATTCTATTAATTATGCTAAGATCGGCTTTGAATTCATTTCTAATATCTTCATTCTTTACTCTATCATAAGTATCATAAGTGGATTTGCTATACATACATCTAACGGATCTCAGCTGCTGATCTGATCTCATCTGATCTCATCTCATTCAGTTTACTTTCGTTCCTTTATGTATGTTTTAAATAAAAAATGTTGTATTTAACGTCAACGTATATTAAAAATAAAAATCAATTTAAATGTGAATTCTAATAAATAATAAAAATAAAAGAATAATCACTTACCAGTTAGTAACCGCCAATTATTTATTTAATGTTTTTTTTTATAGACAATTCATCATTAGATTGTCAATTAATGATCCTGATAGATGAACTTAGTATGTCATGATTTGATAATTATGTGAATAAAGTTTTGTAAAATATAATTTTTAATGATTGATAAATAGAAACACCGTAGAAAATATAAATGAAGAAGTTATATGAGATATTAATAATCTTTTTATCTATTATTATGGATATTTAACATATTTTTGTACTTGTTTCATATTTTTGCCTTACAATTTAGTGCTTATAATAATATTTTTCATTCACTTATTAATTATAACATATTAATTACATGTGAAAATAATTTTATTTAAAAAAATAGTTACCCACTTTACCACCTTACAATTTAGTGCTTAAAATAATATTTTTCATATACGTATTAATTTATAACATATTAATTACATGTGAAAATAATTTTATTTAAAAAAATAGTTACTCACGGAGAATTTTGAAGTAAGCCGGTAAAAACTTTTTTTAATAAAGAGCTTTATACTTGAAGACTGCTATTTTCAAGTGTAAGAAATATTCACAGCTTGTCAAGGGGGGAACAGTGTTTGAAAGGAAGATATCAATTTTTTATTTTCACCTTTATCTATAGGTACGCATTTTTATATTCCTTTTTTGGTACAGCTGTCGTAAATCGTGTTCGATTTTTATTTATTTCAAAATACATAACGAATATGAGAAATGTTTTCATTTTTACGATATCATCTTTGGTACGTTACCATTGAATTCTAAACAAAACATTCTAGCCATTTCCTTGGTATATTCATCTGATAAAAGTTGCATGTATTTCTTGCATCTAAATTTGATCAAACTGAGTAGTTGTGCCGAGTCCCGGTGCAGTATTACAATATTAGATTATAGTATTATCTTTCCTTTTCAAATCTTTGTTTCAAATCTTTCAAATTTTATCAATTTCTAATATCTTTATGCATGGTTTCTCGCATTTGTTATTTTCAATTTCTTCCGTAATAAGAAATTTAATAGACTTTACAATAACAGAAAAAGAGTTTTTTATGGGCAATAAAATATACCTATGCTATATTGGCATCCCTCTTAGTTCAGTGGATTCCGCTTTAGATTCCCAGCAAGATCACAATATACTTATGTGATTTTCTTTATTCTAGGTGTTCTTCTGATGTATTAATCTACAGTACAGAATGCCTGTTGTAACATTAAAATAAAAATATCCAATTATTACCGAGTATTTTATTTCTAGACCTACTTATTCTCCTAAATCTAATGAGCTCGCCTAGTGATCTGGTGGTTGGTGGTTCAAGGTCCATTCCAGGACACCAGCAAGTTAGTCCTATTTTCATGGCACATTTTAAGCACCACAATATTTGATCGACCTCTGTATCCCAGACAATATCACTGGAAGACGGCTCACACTGCGGTCAGCTAAATCGGAGGCACTCTGTAGGCTGGTAGTACCAAGGAGACCTGGAGCCACCAAGTTTGCAGAACGTGCTTTCAGCTAGGTGAGTCCAGCTATGTGGAATCAGCTACATCTAGTGTTGCAATCTATGGAGAACCAGGAAATCTTCAAGAAGAGCCTTAAAACTCATTTCAGGATGTCACACCTGTAAAGCGCCCTTGAAGTGTCTCTTACGCAAAAACGGCGCTATATAAATTAATATAAATATAAACAGGCTTAGTTTTGCGAATAGTAAGAATATCGATATGATACTTGCGTATGCTTATTTCCCATATACAGCTTTTTCTTAATATTTTGTCAGTTTTTTTGGTATAATTTATTTTGTAAAATAGGTATATAGTTAAGGCAACTTAATTATAATAATTGAAAACGCTCTATTGTTTTGCAATTATTACTATTTTTATGCTCAAATTTATTTAAAACTGCTGGATAATAATTTTAAAAGAGTGTTTTTTCTTCAATATCATTTCGTGAAAAGATTTTAATGGAACGACATCTCCACTGTGGAGACGTTCCTGTCGATAAGTATGAATCGATACTTGGCATTTCAAATGTATATTTTATCATTTTGATGAGTAAATTGATATTCAGCACTGATCTTAAGGGTATGCGAGAGGGTGGAAACCCCTAGGGCGCCTTCAGGAAGATAGTCTTATAGATATTCTTTCTAATATTTTTAATATTGATTTCGATATCTACCTACTAGCTCTCCTTATTTTTCTAAGACTGCTTTAGGCCAAGAGACTCAATAATTATAGCGAGAAACACCATAAAAATATCCAGGATTAACAAAATTATATAGATGTATTTTGAAATCACAGAAAATCGAATCCAGAATCCTGATATATGAGAAAGAAGACAGTGTCATACAAGAATCACTAACCGAACCGAAGGCCCTTGTTAGTCTTGTTCGCGTTGAGGTTCTAAATAACTGGTTTGTATATCGGTAAATTAAATTCGGTAAAGCTAAATTCTGTAAAATTCAGTTCGATCAAGTCGTTCGAGTTTTGAGGACCTGGGCTGAATCGTCTTCCATTCCTACAGATCTTGCTTCTTCATTCTCCTGTCGATAAAGTCCTCCATATGCCGCATTCTGATACCTTCCCACATATTCTTGAACCGTTCAAATACTGTCCAAGTAACTCATATTCTTAATCTTTCTATTCCACAATCAAATTTTTTACCCCTGCTAACTAACTTAAACACAGTATTTCAACATTATTTCAGTAATAAACAGTAAAAAAATTTAATAGTAAAGTTTTTACGCAAATAATTGCATTTTCATCTACCTATTTTTAATTTCGCGCAAAAACGCCCGCAGCTGTCATTTCGTCTACGTGACGTCAAGCATTGGTAAACTCTGCATTGTGTCTATGACAACAGTTCAAAGACACGGTGATTGATACAGAGGCGTGACGTCATTCGCTCCAATTCGCTCTGACCGGCGCTTCAGCTACAATTTTGTACTTTTATTTTATTGAAAATCTTATTAATCTCAATGTGTACATCCTTTTCATTTTTTTTCATCCTTTCAGAATATTTTCTTCTCTAAAATCTGTTATTCTTTAATTCTTTAACACTGTCATCTCGCCCATTGTTATATGTTAATGCATATTCAATTTTATTTGAAAGTGTATTCTTATATAAATTAAACAAAAGTCCAGGTATAAACCTAGAAGACTAAGTTCATTACCTATAAACAATTACTCGTCCACTGGTATTTTATAGAATTCTATACTACAATATATCGGTGGTGGTTTGTTTGAAAACTTTAGAATAAAAATCTTGCGGCGCGTGAATAATGTAGGAGTGTAGAGAATCCGATACAATTACGAACTTTAGAGTCTGTACAAGGAGTCCACATTTTTCTCAATACGTCTACAAATGCTCCGACTCGAGATGGGAAGGACACGGATGCATGATTCACAAATTCCAAAAAGTATACTCTTTGGAAAAGCAGAGAAGAAATATCTGACGAAAAGGCTCTGTATAAAGCAGCTTGGTACTAAATAAATGGTAAGAAATTAAATACCGATATTCTAGCAGACTCCATGGAAAATCTCTAGGTCTTCAACAAAATGGAAATAAGGTAAAATATACGAATTGTAAAATTATGGTCATAATATTACGGATGACAAATGATACGGTACTTTGTGTAGGGTTCAAATAAATAACTTTTATACGTAATTATTTTATTTTATTTTTGTATATTAACTAAGTATACTCTAGAACTTGCACCGTTGGTATTCGATTACTATCATATACTATAAATAGTTTACTTTATCGCTCACACGCTTTGAGAGATCGCTGTAATTACATAAAAGTAATTACAGCGATCTCTCAATCCTCGCTCGGCCGCCTGTGGTGTCTTATATACGTGCAGCGTTTGACGATTGCGTACTTGTGTTTCTAGAATATTCATGGATTTAGTTTTTTAGCTTTTGTGGAAGTGAAAGTTAGCTTTTTTTGGCGTTTCCAAACACTTCGCTATAATTTTAGATTGATCGAGAACGTTCCGGAAAATTCTTGAAGGTTATAGATCTTTTTCAACTATGCGGACTTGTTCCGGAATGCTCAAATTAATGTTTTTACCATAAAAATATAAATAATCCATTAATAAAATTTTGTGGGTAGTTACATCAGTTTAATAGGATTCAAACAAGAAATATTAAATAAATTATTAAGCTATGTTTTAAACTTATAAATATTTAGAATTCAGATTGTTTAAAAATAATTTCCTTCTAACATATTATGCTCAAATGATTCGGACCACGTGAAGCAAACTCCATTGAAAGGTTTACAATTTAGATTTATTAGGCAGAATGGAAGAAGTCGAGACAGACCGCGTGGCTGAATATCTACATTAGCTGATTAATGGAGAGTTGGAAAATGAAGGTAATTCAAAACGAAGAGGGGAGTACCTTTCCCTCAAATTCAAAATAAGTTCCTTCAAAGAATTTATGCACATTAATATCAACACGTGCAGGAAAGAAGAGGAAAATAAATATAATTATAAACATTGGTTTTATATCACCCTGATATTATTTATATCACATACAGATACAACAAAATCAAAATTTTCAAGAAAAATATTGGATTTTTTCACCAGGGGGACATCATAAATGAAGTTAAATTAAAGATGTCTAATAGAATATAAACTTTTTTTGTATGGAAAAGTAGGTATGAAAGTTTTTTTGGATGTTCCTAGGACTTACGACATATCGTATGGTGAACATTATATTGTGTAAATTGATCACTTAAACCAGCCGTACGTAAACCAACGGTCGTAAGCCCTATGAACTGTTAAGTAAATGAATAGTTAAGTCTCCATGAGACATCTATAAAATATCTTGACAAGAAAATCGGTTAATAGAATTTAAGTTTAAAAGCAATGATAATTATATATTTGATTAGATCTAAATAATTAGATATTTTTCATCTCCCACATTTATGTATCTTTTCATATTTCTTGAAGTATTCAAAAAATCTTTTTTTTTTTGCTTTATCTTTGCATAAAGTTCAATAAAACAGTTTGAATGATCGCTCATTCACTTTCCAATAATTATCTGAGTGATAACAATTCAAAGTTAGCGTAGTAGGTGAATTTTGAAACGAAATTCATTATTCTTTATCATTTTTCTCGAAACTACTTTTCTTTAGACTGGTGGAGAAAATATCTCAAAAACAAATGGACCAATTTTATTAAAATTTTGCTCACATATCACTAACAGCATATGCAGTATACAGGCTTTTTTGATCAAATGCGCCGTTTGCTTGTGATGAATTTTTAATTAAAACTTTTTGAAAAAAAAAAAAAATATATTTTCAATCTGATCTCATCTACAAAAAATTAATGTTATTAAAAAGATGTCACAAGTTCCATCTTTAAAATAAGACAGTTAAATATATTTCTATAAAGTATTAGATTTTATTCATTTTCACGACGTCACAAATACCACGTAAGGCAGAATGCACACTAATTTAGCCAGATTTTATAAGTACAACTTTGCGTTGGCAGATTCCCTGGGCTGCTATCAAATCTCTACCAACTATTGAAACCTCAACCCCGAACTGGAACGTAAACTTAAAAGCCCTTCAGCTACTACCTCATATTATACAGCCTTGTTCTACATCTCTTAACTGAGTAGGTACAGATCTGAAATATTGTTTCAGGGAAGTTTGTTCATAGAAGCAGTCCGCTGGCTGGTGCGGGAAGACTAGGGCCCGTATTCAGAATCAATACTTAGATGATTTAAAGGTTAAGGTACAACTTAAACGTGTTATTTTGTACCGAAAATTATTTACAATTTCATCATTATTGATTTATCATAAAAAGTGTATTGAGTAATTACTTCATATTCAAAATTTTCAAACATATTTATACTTTGTATTCTAGTGTCATTCTGGGGCCATCTATTAGGGTCATTAATGACCTGATGATGGTCTATTTGTTTTTAAAAAAATTATTAGATATTCTCCTTCTTTTAGTGCCCCGACTTTCGATTATCTTTCCCGCATTATGAGATGCAACATCTCGTACTTCTCTTGATGTCTCATCACACGTTCGAGATATTGAAGTTTCCAAATTTTTATTGTTTTAATTACTTCTTTTCCTTCATTTATACATCCTCACTCGTAACTCTGTCCATCCAGCTTATATTGAGTATTTTTTTTTGGATCCAAATCTCGAATACCTCAAGTCTCCTTATCAATTTTTGGTAAGCATCCATTCTTCCATCCCATAAAATAATATAAAAATTATGTTTCTCACAATAAATTTACAATAAACTTTTTAAAAAACAGCGTAATAATTTATTTATTATCAACTGCTAATTGCCCAAATGGCGCAATTATAATTAACCACAAAATTATTGAAAGCAATTCAATTCAATAATGCCGTTATATTATTAATCGACATTTATTTAGTGGTGCAACGTAATTATTTTAATTTAGAGAAAGCTAATTAGTACTTCATACACCTTGAGTTATTTTGTCACATTATAACGTCACGAGGAACAGTCTCGCTAATCATCAGTTGTATGTAATTAACAACTACACCCTGCAACCCTCTCACCATTGTGTGTAATTAATAGCTGTTATTTACTACACCTGAAGACGAGAGAGACTGCTTCTCTCGAAAATATAGAAGTAATAAAATAACTGAACGTGCGTGCAGTATAAAGTTTGTGATGGTCGACATAGAGATAGATTTAATAAATTTAGAAAATCTTAAAATAATAATATTCAAAAAAGCCAAGTATGGACATCAAAAATATATTTCTTCTGTTTGGAATCGTTTAAAAGTAAAAGCCTGATATATTTCTTCTTAAGATTCTATGTATTACAAGAGGCTAACAAAATATTGAATATTCAGCTATACAAGTAATATTTCTTAGATCTTTATTATACCATAGATATAATTCTGTGTTAAATTAATATTGTTTGCCAATCCTAATAGACTCGACCTTGTGAGTAGGTGCGAACGAGCCTTTATTATTTATGAAACGGAACAGCAAGTCTCGCGTGTAGCGAGTGCTTTACTCTTATTTTAACGAAACGGACCAATCACAGGCACGCGTTACCTTTCGACGGGTTGAGCCGGAGGCGACCGTCCTGATGGCTGAATCCGGCCAATGGCGAGCGCCGGCGGTGAGGTCATCGGGCATAGGATGAGTCACTGCACTAGCGTGGATTTCAGAGGTATGGTGAAATCATTACTATAAAAGGAGCGAACTCGATATACTCAGCCCCTTCAGTTCGAGACCAGACTTGCGAGCGGGAGCGCTGCCCAACAGACTACCGACGGAGCCCTGAGTTCCAGAACATCATTTGCGGATGGAGTTGCTGCCCGGACGTATGGAGGAATCTACCAATCATCAGTACCAAGAGAGGATCATACCGCCACTGTATAACAGCTAAGGAACACATTTATATTATCTATCGATTAATTATTTTCACTATCGAAATGTATTTATTTTGGGAATATTTGAGTTCGGAATAATTATGTGTAATTAAATATCACGATTGCTTGTGTGATATTGGTTCAAATCGTACAAGAATTCCGTTCCAAACGGGTGTATTTTTATGCAAAGCGAATTTCATACCGTTTATGCTAAAATTTGAATACACGGATTTCTATATGAATTACTTAGTAGCATTATAATAATTACTGTATTGCATAAGTATTGCGCAATCCGGTCTTCAGTTAACTCTTTATGATTTGAGTACCTCGGTACATCTAGCTTAACAAGTAGCTTCAGAATGACGAGTAAAGGACAGAATGGGGAAGTCTAACTAAAGATTGGGGATATCTGGTTTGTGTTAGCCTAGCTGGCTGAGGGGTGGATGATTGCCGGCACTTGGGCGTGGAACCCGCACAAGCCCCTGCAGGGCCCCTTAAAGGCGGGGTCCTCCTTGTTGCTCGGGGTCGTCAATAAACCGACCACCTAACCTCATCTGGCGCAAACTACTTAAACCAACAAAAGGTTCCCTATGTCTTTGGAAGGATTTCCATGCTTGAATGCTGTAAAACCTTGATAGAAAACGTTAACTTCTATTTCGTCCTCTGTAAGAAAGACAGGGCCAGAATAAATATAAAAATCATTCACTCATATGGAATAGCTGGGATATTATAAATATGTTACTAACACTCTAACATTTGTCCAAAGTAAATGTTGCAAGATGCAGAATCGTGGGACGCCGCTCTGAAAAGGCATAATGAGATTGCACAATAATTTGTAACATCGCTGACTATGCCCGCAAAGGAGGCTAATGTCGTCATCAATTTGTACCAAAAGAGTACGTGATTCTTCAAACACCGGCCTAAAAGAAAGGCGCCTCAAGACAACACCCATCATCAGAAACTCGTACCAAAAGAGTACGTACATCTCAATCATAAGCCTAAAAGAGAGGCGTCACAGGATCACATCTCGTAAAGAAGAGATAGAGTCTCGGGATGCAGTAAGTTCCGGAGGAACAAGGGGGCCGTTTAGTCACTTAGGAAGTCGGCCACCGGGTTTAGGCGGGCGCGGAGCCTCTACCCCTCTCAGCAGAGATGCTGAGGGTTTAAAAAACCAAAATTTAGCATTCAAAGAAACTATTATTTCATATAAACTCACGGGCTGTTGTAGAATCCTTTCGAACAAACCATCCCCGAGATCTTATCTATTTATTCATAAAGAAGTTTCACTTCAAAAATGTGGTATTTCGTAGATAGCAAATATATGTATTATTTTCCCACGGAATTAATATGAACAGGTTCATGCACGTCTAAGACGGAACCATTCAAGGTAAGAATATGCTAATACAAAGTGTTTATAATTATTAATTTCAGTGTTATTTAATATGTGTGAATTTTTCCCTTTGCGCCGTTCGAACGATTTTACTGTTTTGTCTCAAATCGAAAATGTTTTATTTCTAATACACGAATTCTTTCTAGTGTATGTATTTTATTGTAACATAAATGTATCGATTATTAGGTTCGTTAGATGTTTTTATTACGTAATATTATGCAATTGTTTCCACACTGCTCCTATAAAAGAATTTGAAGTTATTACGATACACAACGGGGTCCTTCATCCATTAGACGAATCATGTGCCAATTCAACGACGTATTACGAATAGTATATATTGTATTTATCGAGATTTAGTCGCATTTATTATTTCTAGTGAGGTTTTTAGTATTGGTTCCAGGCGCCATTATGAGGCGGAAATAGTTCATATTCATAGCCGACTGCAATAGGTATTTTTGTCGCGTAAGAGGTAGCACTTTTAGGAATATAACTGTGTTTTATGTTTCGTCCCTGACGGACAGGATGGTATAGCTGTGGCTATTTAGGTAATATACTTAGTAAATGCAAAGGGCATTAGGTATTATCGATTTCGTCTGCGAACCCAAGATGTTAGAAATATTTTAGTTCCTATAATTTCATTGAATATTTGCTGCAGAATAATATTTGATGAGAGAAGTAGTTAATATTCCATTCAAAGCAAAAGTTTTAGTCAATATCTTTATAGGTAATATTCAACAGCAAATTAGAAATATTTTTAGTTAATATTTTTAGTTAATATTGTATTCAAAAGCGCAATTTTCACAGAATAATTATTTACAGTTAATACGTATTTTTAGTTAATTTATCGTATAGAACAATTTCTGATAGTATAGAACATTATTTCATATGAAAAGTTGAATTTTAGTAGTAGTAATATTTCTGTATTGAATATTTAATTTTTAACAACTGTATCGCTACATCATATGGTTGAAGTCGACCGGTTGCATCCTGTCGCTCGATCGAGCGCGCTCACATATAAGAATAATGAAATATTTGATAATCCAATATATTGTATTTTGAACGCGACGGTTTGCTACTTACTAACCTTCATTATTTAGTAGGACCCACATTAGGGTCATCTTACATCGTTAGCCGTGAAAAGAATATGATTTACATTGATTTGCAATGGAATGATTTGTATTATAGATTTGCTTCGCCTTATATATTCAACACACACCCCATGGGATGTCTAACTCTGGTGCCGGACCAGGAGCTATACTAAATTATTATTAAATGTATCAAGGCCCCGAGGACCCACTATCTACCTGGTTCATCACAGTGCTTACCGTGACCAGGAGAACGATTTATATTGAAATACAATAAAATGCTTTATAATATTAATTGAACATCATTTCGACAGTAAATACAGTCCGCTCGATTTGATTAGGATACCCTACTGGCTATCAGGATCATTAAAAGCTTAGTAACATAATTATAGTTCTCCAAAAGGAATGATTAATATTTTGTTCTTGCTACTTTTCGCAATGCTAAGAACAATTTTATTTTATTAAATTGAATATTATTTTAGGAAACACCAGCTTAAGAATCACCGTTCCTTCTTCAAGGTATACTGCAAACTAAATAAAAATATATTTGTTAAAATTAAGTGAATTTTTGTGTATAATTTTGATTAATTTAAAATGAATAACCACAAATTTTAAGCTGATTACAATATTATGTATTTTACTTTTTCGTTCAGACTGTACAAATATTATACATAACTTGCTTTTACAAAACTTACCTATAACTGATTACTCATCCCTGAAGAAAATGTAATAACACAAATAATTGTTCCATATTACTATTGATAACTACGCCCCAATGAGCGACAAAATCTGCGCAGTATTTCAAACTTCAATAACTCCGCCTAAAATAAACGTAGAGTCTCCATCTTTATTTCTTTTTAAACGGGAAGAATGAAAAATTATGCCAGAAATGCTGAAATATCAGTGGCTTTCGGACGTCGTAAACTGCACACGCGCAAATTAAACTCACGATTTTTGACATTGCTGATTCGAAACGTGTCTATTAACGGGATTATATATCAAAAACGACTTATCATATTCGAGTGAACTAAAATTTTTTTGAAGGAAAGTATACTAGTGACAATTCATTTTAGCTTTAAATACGTATCTGTAATGTATCTTGATGTGACAAATGTTTGCGTGTGTGTAAAAGGGACGGAAGATGCACGAATCTGACCGCGTCGGTTACGAGGCGCGGCCATTCGAAGTCGCGGACTTTTAGAGAAAAAACCCACTGCTACGCACAATACCTTACCATATTTTAGTGTCGTTTATTGTGTCTAATTCTAGATAAACCCTGGAAAAGATTCCATTGTTTAATTACAAGACCCGGAATTCCCTAGCAGAATAAAAGAAGATCGCTTGACTGGCAAGTTTATCACATTTACAATGAATTTGTAAATTTTTACATTTTTTAAATGTAGCCTTACCTAGATAAACCCTGGAAAAGATTCCATTGTTTGATTACAAGACCCTGAATTCCCTAGCAGAATAAGAGAAGAACGCTTGACTGGCAAGGCCATCACATTTACAATGAATTTGTAAATGTTTACATTTTTTAAATGTAGCCTTACCTAGATAAACCCTGGAAAAGATTCCATTGTTTAATTACAAGACCCGGAATCCCCTAGCAGAATATGAGAAGAACGCTTGACTGGCAAGGCCATCACATTTACAATGAATTTGTAAATGTTTACATTTTTTAAATGTAGCCTTACCTAGATAAAACCTGGAAAAGATTCCATTGTTTAATTACAAGACCCGGAATCCCCTAGCAGAATATGAGAAGAACGCTTGACTGGCAAGGCCATCACATTTACAATGAATTTGTAAATGTTTACATTTTTTAAATGTAGCCTTACCTAGATAAAACCTGGAAAAGATTCCATTGTTTAATTACAAGACCCGGAATCCCCTAGCAGAATATGAGAAGAACGCTTGACTGGCAAGGCCATCACATTTACAATGAATTTGTAAATGTTTACATTTTTTAAATGTAGCCTTACCTAGATAAACCCTGGAAAAGATTCCATTGTTTAATTACAAGACCCGGAATCCCCTAGCAGAATATGAGAAGAACGCTTGACTGGCAAGGCCATCACATTTACAATGAATTTGTAAATGTTTACATTTTTTAAATGTAGCCTTACCTAGATAAACCCTGGAAAAGATTCCATTGTTTAATTACAAGACCCGGAATCCCCTAGCAGAATATGAGAAGAACGCTTGACTGGCAAGGCCATCACATTTACAATGAATTTGTAAATGTTTACATTTTTTAAATGTAGCCTTACCTTAATCCACCACCATCATCATCTACGTCGGGGAATTAAATACTTGTACTTCCATATTTTCTTGTCTTGCGCTACTGCGATGTTGAGCGGTACCGCTTATATCGAACATGGGTCGGACACAATAGAAAGAAAGATTTCCTTCCTCAATCTCCATCGATAGAGCGCATAGTCTTGACACTCAAAATATACACACTAAAACAACTTGCTGCTTACATAGCTGAAACTGTTGTACTCACGGAGTTCGTCCTATTTCTTGGGTTACAGAGCTCCGCGTGTTGTAAATCGAGTGAATTCGGAAACATAGCGCGATATGTCTATTTCTGAAAAGCTTTAACTTAAACTGAGGTTACCTCGAATTTAGAAACAAAACTACAAGTCCATTTTTGAAAGGCTTAAACTTTGGAAAACAACGAGTGCGTCGTATTTTTAGGAACTACTTGAAAAAAATCAATTTTCCAACATAAGAAAAGACATTTCGAATTCCAATTGTCAACTGGTTCGGATTTCGTATATTAAATCCTGGCCAGCAATTGGAGCAGAATATCTCGAACGTCAATTTCGACCAATGACACTTCATTATTTCGATCAGCGGTCAGCGATCACGAAACACTAGCTAATTATAGGTATATATTATCGAAATTAAAAATTTTGTCTGTAACAAATACCCTATAATGAGAAGCGTACCTATTCTGATTAGAATTT